>OZ030011.1:108232247-108419747 GCA_964023405.1 Apodemus agrarius | reverse complement strand
ACTTATTTATTGACGTGTCTTTTTTGGAGAAAAGTCCATTCAGACCAACAAAAATGTTTTATTTTTTGAGTTCCTTGTGTATTTTAAAGAGTGATGCCAAAATTATGTCATTAAGTTTTTAGATACAGTGACTCATGCCTTGACTCTTCACCTTGGGATGCCGAGGCAGAAGGACTGGTATGAGCATAACACCAGCCTGGACTGTATAGTAAGT
Source organism: Apodemus agrarius (assembly GCA_964023405.1). NCBI lineage: Eukaryota > Metazoa > Chordata > Mammalia > Rodentia > Muridae > Apodemus > Apodemus agrarius. The sequence goes on along the minus strand of OZ030011.1, from coordinate 108,419,533 downwards.
TACAGAACAACGTAGGTGTCATAGTGAGACTTTGTTTCAAAATGAGGTAAACAGAAAATTCTTTATTAAGTCACTACATTGTATAGCACATAATGTATTACATCTTTATCAAACTAATCAGAACTTAGAACCAGAGTTCCCATCCTAATACCCATATAACACACCTGGCAAAGTCTAGCACATGCCTGTGGAGGACAAAGACAGGTGCATTTCTGGGTTTAACTGGTTGGCATCGTAGATGAGAAAACAAGCATCAGGTTTAGAGTGAGTATGACTCAAGGAAATAGGCAGGAAGTGGTAAATGAGGACTCTCAATAGCATCATTTGGTTTCCCTGTGTTGTGCATGCCTGAACATGTGTACACATACTCTACACATTTGCACACATAAGTGAAGAGGCAAATAACAAATTTTGAATTATAATTTAAGTAAAACATTTCTCACCTGCCTCTCCTCTCTCCAATCCCTTTCATTTGCCCCTGCTAGATTTCCCTCAAATTCAGTCTCCTTTTTTCACTAATTGTCATTGTGTGTGTATGTGTACATGTATATACATTTTTATTCCTAAATTTAAACCTGTTCAGTCCATATAATGTTATTTGTAAGTATGTTTTCAGGGCTAACCATTTGGCAATGGACAACCAATCGGTGTATGCTTCCATGGGAAAGATTGCCTGCAAGCTTTCCTCAATTGCCTGTAGTTTTGCTGCTGTTGTTGTGGTTTTGCTTTGTTTGGTTGTTGTTATTTTTCTGATGGGTAAAGTTGAATCCTCAAGATCATTTTTCCAGAGGCTTTGTCATAGTCATTGATACTATCTGGTTCAGCTCACATCTACGCAGTTACTTTAGTGAGACTCTATTTATCGCTTCTGGAGAAAAAGGAGAAAAGTCTCACAGCAAACTCCAAGATTTGTTCATTGATGCTTGCAAGCTTTCAAACAAACCCCTCTTCCTCAGTGCTTCCTGAGTCTTAGGTACAGAAGTATTTTGTAGAGATATCCATTGGGGCTAAATTCCACAGCTCTTCATTTTGATTGGCTGTGGTTTTCTTTAGTGGTTTTTGTCTGTTAAAAGGAGATATTTTCTCTTAACGGGTGCTGAAGACTATACTTACCTGTTCATATAATGATACATGTTTATAGATTGTTATTAGAGATTATGCTGCTTTAGTAAATTAATGGTTGCTTTTTTAAGATGTTTAAGATGCAGAAAGCAGAATGTTCTGTGGAAGAACTGGGAAAAGAGAGAAAAGGAAAGCTGTTCCAAGAGCTAAATTGTTCTGCAAAATGAACATGCCTGATGATCTGTTATTCAGCAAGGGGAATGTAATTATCCCTACTGAATTGTACAAGTAACATGGTTAAGATCATTATTTGATTTTCCATCCTTTTTTGTACAAGTCGAAAAACTGAAATGTAACTCACTCAGCCAGCATTGGACAAGCTTCCTCTTGCAGCAGATGGGAACCTGCACAGAGCCCCATAGCTCAACAATATGCAGAGATTGAGAGTCCTTGGAACACTCAGTCCTAAATAGGATGTCTCTGCCTCATCTCTCCCTTCAGGGCTCAGGGAACTATGTGAAAGAGGAGGTAGAAAGATTATAAGAGCCAGAGAGAATACTATCACCAAGGAAACTATTTCAGACACATACAACAGGACTGATGCAGATATGAACCCGCCAACACTCTGGCAGCACACAAATGGCCTGCTCAGGTTCAAGTCAGACTGAGTCCCAGCTCTTAGACAGGGGAGTAGACAAGAGCTCCCATCCCTACCTAAGCTATCTTCAATTGACAACAACCTGCAAAGGAAGACTTAAGTTTTCTCCAATGGAGTGTCACTTGGTATATAAAACATACTCAAGGCAGGCTCCATGCCAAGCAATATATATGCAGACAGTAGAAAATGAACGAATGGTATAGTTTTAAGACAAATTAAGGCACAACAAAATCAAAATTAAAATCCTCTGATTTCCCTTCATGCTCTTGCTCCCTGGTTCATGGTGCGAGCAGGCATGCTCTACCTTGAGCTCATATTGCTTTACACTGCCTCACCATGAACCCAAATAACCACAATAAGGAACTCTCATAACTTTGCGCTAAACCAAGCCTGTCTCTTTATGAGTTTGCTTTCTCAGGTATTTTGTTATAATAACAACAGACTATCTCATAGGTCTAGCTTTGTTTATTTGTTTATTTAGTTGATTCAGTAATTTTCCGTGTCACTTAGGAAGGCTTATTCTGAAAAGATAAGTTAGGAGGCTAAAACTGAGACACCCTGCCTCCAGAAAGCCCCACCACTTGCCCCATATTACTAGACCCATGTTACAGTAACCTAAAAAGTGCCATTCATAACTAAGCAAACAATATCAAATCTGCAAAAGAAACATTAGAATGAGTCAGAAATCACCAGATAAATAAGTAAAAGCATCAAACAGAAAGGTGAATCAGCGAGATACTACAAACATGGTAGGATGAATATAAAATATAATTAAAAAGTGAAAGCAAACCATTCCTATCATGAAGAATTAGATATTGTAAAATAAGTGTGGCATAAGAAACATACCAGAATGTTAGCAGGAGTTTAAGACAATTGAGAAACATTTTGTTTGCTTTTGAGATGAGGCCGCTCTTCATTGCTTATATTGATTTAAAGTTCCCAAGTGATCTTTTTGTCCATCTCCACTAGTAGGTAAAACACCCAGTAAAAGATGGAAAAATAAAAAACAAAGAATGATCTAGAATTTATGTAACTTTAAACAATGAAAGAATTCAATAAAAAAGTATTTAAAATTCTGGTAAACACCCCAAAATTTAAAACGTAAATCTATGATTTTTTTAATCAAAATCCTAAGAAAAATTAGAACCTAAAATATCACTAAGTAAACATTACTTAAGTGGGGAGACAATATAAATCCATTTCCAGATGCACACAGTATATACACTTTATCAACCAAGAATAATAACTAATATGGTTACCATTAACCGTGGTTTGAGTTGACGGCCATCTATACTAGAGAATGAAATCAGGGGCTTCCTATACATGCTATTTGAGTATTGATATAGGTAGGGTGTGTCTGGTTATTGGTGAGTATCTCCTAAAATGCAAACATTTCCTTATATACCATGCCTTCTGTACTGTAGAAGAGGAAAACAAGCAAGCATGCATGGTTGCAGCAGGAAACAGCACGAATGCAGGAAAAGAGAACAGAGGGGTTGTTACGTGATTTGTAAAGTATTATGGTGCCTATATAATTTTTAATACACAAGGGACAGAATCCAACTTTTGTTTTTACCTGGTGTTCTGGCTAGTCTTATGTCAACTTGACACAAACTAGTGTTACCTGAGAGGAGGGAACCTTAACTGAGAGTGTTAAGATCCAGCTGCAAGGCATTTTCTAATTAGTGATTGCTGTATGAGGGCCCAACCCAGTGTGTGTGGGGGGTGCAGTCCCTGGGCTGGTGATCTTGGGGTTCTATAAGAAAGCAGGCTGAGTAAGCCGTGAGAGAGAAAGCTGTTAAGGAGCACCCCTCCGTGGCATGGCCATCAACTCCTGTCTCCAGGTTGCTTCCCTGTTCGGGTTCCTGTCCTGATTTTGTTTGATGATCAACAGTTCTGTAGAAGTGTAAAGCAAATAACCTTTTTTCCCCAAGTTGCTTTTGATCATGTTGTTTCAGCACAAAAGTGAAAACCCTAACTAAGAACCAAGTATTCTGAATTTTGTTTGGAAAAAGACAAAAGGGTAGCAAGAAATGTAAGAGGTTGTGGTGCAATAACAGTTTTGTCTGTGAGTTGGGGTAAAAATGAATGATCTATCGAGGTGGTTCTCAATCTCCTTAATACTGAGACACTTTAATATAGTTTCTCATGTTCTGGTGACCCAACCATAGATTATTTCATTGCTAATTCATAACTGTAATTTTGCTATTCAATTGTAATATAACTAGTTTTAATACTCATGGCCTATAGGTTGAGAACTGCTGATCTGCAGCAAATGGCCCTTAAATACAAGGGATTAATCAGTGGCATTCATTCTCAAGAAACAGAGTGTCCTCGTATTATCAGGCTGATATTTGCAGTGTGGTTGAAGCTACAAAAGTGTAGTTGTTCTATCTCCTTCAGATATATATGCCCCAGGAGTTTAAGCCAGCTTGACAAGCTCATCTCAAGCTGACAGCAAAGGCCCCAGCAAAATGTTGAGAGCAGAAGTACATGTCAAGTCACTGGATTTATTCTTGAAAAAAAAAAACCACACTTTTTTTCAAATTCAAAACAAGGAATAGGAAAATATACTGACTCTCATGAACCAGATCAAAAGGAGGTGATGAATAGGGAACCAATAATTCTATCTGTTCTACCAGTTGTAATATGTGGTGGCTTACATAATGCAAGAAAAATTGAAGAGACAGAGAATGGTTGGCTTAAATATCTGTTTTGCAGGCAAAAATGATGTGATCTGTGAGCATGTCAGGCATGGCAGAAGAATCAGAGAGAAATGGTGGGGGAGTCTCCTTACCAGTGTGTTCATCTTTGCCAGTAGTGCAAATGTTTTGCTTATGTTTTCTTGCTGTGGATGAAGTGATTTTCATGCTTTCCACAATTTCTATAATCTCCTCAGAAGTTGTCTACAGAAGTTCAGAGACCTTACTTACTGTTCGTTGCCTTAAGAGGTAGTTGATTGGAACAGGAAAGTAACATTGTGTATACTCAGCAGTGTTAGTGTCCTCCTACATGCCCTCTATAGCGCATTGGGTACCTTATCAATCTAGGCCATTCGTTCAGTACTATAAGAATTCCATTGGAATAATAACCAAGAGGTGGGATAAGCCAAGAAGTAGAATATTTATTTTTTCAACTGTTTGGTCATCAGCATCACAATGTCAGATCTCAATCCACTCCTGGCCAACACTTCTGCCACCTTTCTTTTTTCTCTGAAACTATTGAAACTGTAAGTCTATTTTGAAGATTGAGTCGTGCTTAGAAGAATTTTCATCATACATGGTTAATGTTTTTAGGAAGTTTTGGCACTTAAATTCATAGGCTTTAATTACTTGGAATATTTATTGTAATGAATGTTTCATTCTCTGGTGGCAATAAATGAATAAGACACCTCCCCCCCACATTGCACCTTGGGGGATGTAGACATTTAGAAAGTAGAGTATGTTCCATTTGGCAATGCAAAAGTGTGCATGCTGTTTGTTTTGTTGCCATGTGGACTATTCAGTCCCAAGATACCTTGGCTTGGACAGAAGCCATCTGAGTGACAGAACTACATAATTCTACTTTCTTAGTAAGCAGTCTTGGACTTCAGTGGCCTCAACGTTCCCAGCTCATGAATCTGCACATCAAGAGGTCTATGAACCTTGCAGTATTCATTTTGGTTTGTCCTTAAGCCAAGATCTTTTACAGAAGCCCATGTACGAAGCTTCCTGCCCAAACAACAATGACTGTCACAGAAGCAGTCCATCTTTGCTCATAGCTGCAGCTCCTGATGAAAGGAATGGGATAGAGAGTCTTCCCACAGGAAAAGCAATGGGAACAATCCCTTTACAGGTGGAGGTTTCTGGCTCAAGCAAGGACTCGAAATGAAACTAGCCATTGGAAATTTCATTCAGGCCAGTCCAAGCACTGTAAAGTACAGGAACTTGAGAACTTTCTCCATTAAGTGGTCAAGGCCAATTTATATCTGTGTCCTTCTTTCACAGCAGGCAGCACTGAGCCCCTCAGTTACTGTCTTCTATGCATAGAGCTCCTGTCAGAGAGTATAGTGATAGATTGTTCCACAGGAGCTCTTATTCCTGACCTCATGTGGTTTGTGATCTGCTCTGGAAGAGCGGAGTCACACACAAACACCATTCACTGAACAAGGCAGCTTGTGATGGAGTGGTCAGCCACACAGTTCAGACAACAATGCTATTAGAGCCAACAACAACTGCTAGGTGAATTGTAGAGCCAACTTTAAGAGAAATGGGATTGTGACAAAACAGTATAAATAAGATGCCTTATTTGGATATTTCAACTTCTACAATTTCCGTTCTTGCAACTTAAATTTGCCTGCAGCTGATCAAAACCCCCTTGTAGCAGTAATCACTTTAAAATGAAATTTAAACTAATGGGCACCCATTCTAAAGAAAACTTCTAATTTTGGACAGACCCACTACCCATCCATCACCCTGACCCACTTCAGAAGAAGGATGTATAATCCATCTCTGAGCTTTCTGCACATTGTTACCCTGTTCAAACACATAAATAGCTTCTTAAGGCCACTGTCAGTCAGTCAGTGTGGAGACACTTTGTCTCTCCAGGAGGACTCTGTCTTACCCACCCATGTCTGGTTTATCGCCAGAAGCTTGTTCTAAAGAACTTTTCAGTAGAAGCTCTCCAGATCCTTTCCAATCAGCCTACCTTTCTATAACCTCACATAACCACTGTTGTTCACGAAATGGGCAATACAGCCAGTGACGTGTTTCCCTTTGACTTATCAGCTGTATGACACGCTCCTTCAATTCATCCCTGTGGAATGTGAGCAGAAAGGGTTCCATCCCCCTTTCATCAGAGAGCAGAGCATAGATACTTAATACATTTCTAACTGGTTGACTTGTGATTCTAATGGGCCCAAACATGTGGTCATTGTGGGTGCAGGGCAGGAATTAAGACAGACAAGTGAGTGACCTGCTTGGTGCACAGAACTGAAGGCTCACTTTATTCTTGGCCGTTGACCTCACTCTTCTATGCTGCTGATCCAGCGTCAGCATTGGCTTGACCTGTGTACCCTGGATCCTTTGCTTTTCTTCCACTTGATTTTGACAGTATCTTGAAGGATACTTGCAGGACTTAATTTTCTCTCATGAAGTTTCATAGACATGACCAACCTGGGTGTGTGGACAGGTTAGTTTCCACCACTTGCACAGCTTCCCCACACCAGGGGCAACATGATTAGGAAAATGATGACAATCCCTAGCTCGGCTTCAATGGTGTTATGAATTTGCTATAAAGAATTGGGCTTGGAGTCAGGTCTACTAGGCATCAATGACAAGTTTCGCTCTCCACACTCAGTCATCTCAACAGAAGCATCAGCTACTATTGGCAAAGCTGTACAATTAGGATGGGCCAAACAGAGAAGAGGAAAATGACAGATGCATAAGGGGAAGGGCATTTGTGGTACTGTCAGGGAATGGATCACAAACACAGGAATTACTTAGAAAACATGAAGTCCTGAATAAAATGTATTAGTATCATTTCAATGATGGTGAGTTTTAGAGCATCTTCTTCATAACCTAGTCATTACTCAAGAGCACAATTTCATGTATGCATATCTGTACTTGTGTACAAAATTATGAAGCAATCCAGGTTCTTGGACAAGAAGCCCTATTTTTCTTCTTATTTTTATTTTGCTTTGTTTTTTACTCAGAGAGGATAATTGTATTTGAGTTTAAAAGACAAACTTCAGGGCCGGAAGGCGAGCTGCAAATCTCAGCAGGGAGAAGAGGACACAGTTCTCTCATTCTTCTATGTGGATCCTGGGGGTCAAATTCGGGGTGTAAGAACTGGCAGCAAGCATCTTGATCCAATGGGCTACCTTGCTGGATAGTACTTGAATTTTCTACCTGGAAACGACAGTGACATTAAATAAGAACTACTCCTGAGTTGTTTCACTTACAAAGGGTAATACAATATTGTATGAGTCCACTAAATAAGTAACTTTATATGAAGCGTGGGCCAGTACTTTTATTTACCTCTAATTGGGATTTATTTTAATTTTATGGTATCACAGAAATTAAAAGCTCAACCAAAGCCACAGTTATAGGGACAATGTGTCACATTGAAGTTTTAGTTACTAATGGTACCCAGAGGGCACTATAGATATTTTTTCTTGGAAAAAATTTACTTCAAAACTAAAGAAATATTTTCCATATAATCCCAAACTAAATTCTCTCTCTCTCTCTCTCTCTCTCTCTCTCTCTCTCTCTCTCTCTCTCACACACACACACACACACACACATACACACACACACAGCTCATATCTATCATGATCTAAAACATTTATGTGCTTTCTCAGTCTGTTTCATTATGATTTTGATATGGCTGTGTAAGGGGGAAGAATGGTCTAAATTCAGTTCTGCAGCTTAACCAGTTGAGACCATTTCTATTACTAAGTATGATGTTTCCATGACCTATTTTGGCAAGAGCAGACTGGCATTGAGTCAATGAATACATATATATGTATCTCTGTACCACAATTAATCTTACTTTAGTTAATTAGGCAATTGTGACTATCACCTTGATTTGTTAAAAATAATTCAATAAACCTGAATGGAAAGAATTGTAAATTATTTATTTTTGGCTAGTGTTAATCAAATGATTTCCCAGGTTTTTATGAATATTAGCCACAGAATTAGCATTTGTATGTAAAGTTTTTACATATTCAATATGGAGAAAGAACTAATTTGGCTTTCTGTGGAAAAAATATCAAGTTTTGCATGTGGGTCGGGAAACCCTTTCAGCTCTGCATGTACTGAATGTTTTCATGACACTAAATTCAGAGGCAGAGACACTAGAGATAATTTATACTTGTCCTAAGGAAAGTGGCCTTTAAATGTAGTATTAAGTAGTATAGGAATGAACCAATGAAATGGGCTGATATTAATAGTCCTTTAATATTTAGGACAAGTAAGCAAAGCCAGATGTTAACTGAAACATCTCCCAGTTGGGTCAGAGTCTGAGCATTTTCCTACAGTGTAAACATCCCTGCTTTGTGCCCAGGAGTTAAGGAGGGTTGGGGAACCAATTTCTACAGACTTGCTTGGCCCAATCAGCCAGCATCCAGTCACTACAACTAAAATAACACAAAACAAAAGCATAGTTTTAAAAAGTCACATACACATACAGAAAGAGAGAGAGTGAGAGAGAGAGGAGAAGAGGAGGAGGAGGAGGAGGAGGAGGAGGGGGAGGAGGAGGAGGAGGAGGAGGAGGAGGAGGAAGAAGAAGAAGAAGAAGAAGAAGAGAAGAAGAAGAAGAAGAACAACAACAACAACAACAACACAACAACAACAACAACAACAACTACAAACCTTGTGTTCATAACCTCATATTATCTTCTAGTAACATCCCAAGGATTTTGGTAGCCCACCACACCCTGGGCTTGAAAGCTTCCAGGACTCATTTAAGAGTCTCGGAGAGTCTGATTTCCTTCTCAATGGCCCATTCATCCTTTGAACATTTACTCTGTAACCTGCTCATTATAACGTAAGCTGAATTTCAGACCTGGAAACTGACCTGCAACACCCAATCCTTTTGCCAAGTCCAAGTGAAGGAGGGCTCTTGGAACAATTCCGGAATCGCCATAATGACAAGTTTAAGATTCAATTATTAAGCGTAGTAATTTATTTTTACTATGATTGCAAAAAAAATGGCTTCTCTCCAACTAAATTTGCTCCCTTCACAGCCAGAAGGCCCAAGATAGCAGGGATGATCCTTGCAGCACAATGACAGAGCAGTTAGCTCTCTGTTGTTTAATGCCACGTCAAACAGAGGGATTTCTACGAGGCTGGGATGGAGACATTTCTCTTTTGCCTTAGTTTGGGCAAAAAACTTGATTTCCTTCAGATAGCTGTAATGGATGGTGTGGACGGCAGAGAGCAATCAGGCTCAGCTTCAGGCAAATGCCAAATGTTTCCCAGAAGGATAAATCTTGTTTCCTGCCTTACTTCACAGAATTAAGCCTTAAACAAGTCCTGTTCTGTGGCTTGGATGCTATGTTTATATCAGCTTTGGCTCTCTGGCTCGTGCTTGGGAACATTGTATTGGTCTGTAACTCGGAAGGTTTTCCTGAAGAAGAAATCATTGCCCCAGTATCTTTATCTCCGTTCCGTTTTTATTTGTTCTATTAATATGAGTGAACGAGCTCTGAATGGTAGGGAGATTCATGGAGACAGTGACATTGGCCAGGTGCAGCCTGCAAAGCCAGTGATTTAGCATCTTGCTTTGGTTACTGTCTTTCCCAGGAGTTGTATGAAAGATGCCTCTTCATAAAGGATTTTTGTTTTGGAAAATTATAACAGCATCCTGTCTCTACGCAAGGAGCATTCTGAGGCTATTCAGTAGGAAGGTCTTTTCTGTAGGGTTCAGGGTAGGCTCAGACCTTGTGGTCTCAGGGTCTTAAATGAAACCAAATCCTCCGGGAATTGCATTCGTTTATGGTTTAGTAACAGGCCACTTCCTGTTTCGAAGTGAAATGGGCTTGAAGAGGCTTATAAAAAGGGCTCAAAAGGTTTCTTGGACATCAAATGACTCTAGTAAAACATTTTGATGAGTTAAGTGTAAATGCATCAGCAGCATACGGATTAAATTCCCTTCTAAATAAACATTAACAGAGAACATGTTTGGCAAAATGCATTCTGAGTTTTGCAAAACCGAAAACATTTGAAAAAGGAGTGTGAGCTATTTGATGAGCTCAGAAAGCAGCCGGGTTGCCCATCCCATACTGAACATTTTCTTTGGATGTTCTGCAGATGTCAAATAAATTAGGATGCAGATATTAAAACCAATGGAGGCTGTAGAAGCCATCAGCAGCCTGTCAGTAAGAAGGGCGTTTCTCTGGATACCCTGGTCACGTATGTGTGGCTGAAGAGAGCCCCTGGGGACCTGTAACCCTTTCTTCACTCACAAGCAACAGTTCTTTCCCAGGTTCATCCTTCCAGTCTTTCTATTATTCATGGATGGCTCTTGCATCTGTTTTAAGCTATTTTGGCTCCCACAGAGGATTCTGGTTTTCCTATATATCTGCAATGGAACCTTGGTGCCACCAGGCAGATGACAGCCTTGCTGTAGTCCAGGCCAAGGCTTTTTATCCAGAAGCTGTGGCCCTTGTCAAGATTTTCATTATCTCGCACCATGTTTTTTTCTTCTTCTTCTGACATTGTTCCAAGAATAAATTCATTAATCCTTTGGGGCATAGTAAGTGACAACGGAGCAGAAAGATTAAAGCAGGGGCACATTTTCAAGGCATCGTTGTCTGCACTCAGTCACTAAATGGAGAGTGAACTTTTATTCCAAACATTAAGAACATTAGCATGCTCAATCTCTCTCTCTCTCTCTCTCTCTCTCTCTCTCTCTCTCTCTCTCCCTCCCTCCCTCCCTCTCTCTCTCTCTCTCTCTCTCTCTCTCTCTCTCTCTCACACACACACACACACACACACACACACACACTCCTCTCTGTGTATGTTTGTGTATGTGGTGTGTGTGTGTGTGTGTGTGTGTGTGTGTGTGTGTGTGTGTGCATATGCAGTGTGCAAAGGCATTTTTGTGAAAGTTATAAGTGAATATATATCCACTTTCCTGGCCCTAAGTGAATATATAATAATCAATATATTATTACCAAGGTACCTTGTTAATAATGTATTGGGTTTGTCAGGTAGGCTAGCTGTAGCAGCAGGCTGTAGCCTGAGATAGCCATCTGTTTCCACATTTCTAGTGGTGTTGCACATGAATGCACCACTCTATTTAACTGTTTACATGTGTCCTGGAGATTGAACTTAGGTCCACTGAATACATAGCAAATATTTCATACTGAACTATCTCCCTAGTCCCCAATTTTTTGAGCCAGTGTTTTATGTAGCGTGGGCTACTTTGCTATAGTTTATAATTTGACTTGAGGATCATTTTGATTTTGAACTATACATGTAGAAAATAGATTATAAGAAGATGAACAGGAAAATAGGACGCAGAGATTTTATTTAAATACACAATTGGGCCTTTCTACTAGAATCTTTGGTACATGTTAAGTGACCATCTATACCACATAGAAAAGTTATGTGCTGTTTTCTAAAACACTAAAACCTATGATGGTACCCATGCCTCACTGTGTTTATATTCATCTTGTTTACCACCATTATGCATTTGCTAAAGGGTTTCTGACTAAGGCCAGTGCAGGCTGAGTCTGTTGACCTTGAATCTCTGTACTTTCAATTTAATCTCCATATGGTTGCCAGAGTTTCTTTCAAAAGGAATAGGCTTGTCAGTCACCTGTTCAATAATATTTGATGCCTACCAGGTGCCTCCGGAATAAAGCCCAGATTCCTTAACTCGATGTTCAAATCCCACTTGCCTGGCCCTAATTCTCCTTTCAGTTCATGTCCTACCACCTCATAACCTGGACAAAATCTCCACATTCCACATGTTCATGTGCTCACACAGTTGCCCCTTCTTAACAGTTTACACACCTGTAAATACTTGCTAAATTACAATGTTAAATAGAACTTCTCTACTGTACTGTATTACACAAGGATGGAAATTATGTCTAGCCTATGCATTCTATAATGCCAGAGTCTTCCACTTGATTTTGTAGATAATTATATCATAGTGGTCACCTTCGGAAGTTAATATCCTAGTAATTATTAGTGACTGTTCTTTCTTAGAATGTTATAAGTGGTTTTAAGAGTCTTGATCATAATGCAATGGGAACTTAGTAAATGTTGCAGTAGATGGAGGGATGGGAGAGTCAAAATCTCTGAAATTGACATTGATGGAGCTTTAAACCTCAGGGCAATAATAGGAATGGCATTTGATGTATACAATGACATTATTATCACACCTTGATTTCCCTTACTAGAAGGACAAGGCACTGCATACTCCTCTTCTCTTAGAAGATCAAACTAGAAGTTTTGGAGCTAAATCCAGAAGTTAGATGTTGAAAGAGCTATTACACATGACAGAGAGAAAGGAATGGGTCTCTTTATGTTCCTGGACACAAAAATCACCAACTAAGTTAAGGAAAATTGTTAAAGGTTCAGCAAGAAGTATGACCAGGTGAATGCCAGGTGAAATCTGACTAAGGTTACCGTTTAGCCACCATGTTTGAAGTCTGACAGCCCATGTTCAGTTCTGCCCCAGTGGAATCCCTGAAGCTATGAAAGGTTGTTTCAGTCTGGCACCAACCAGTGCCTGTAAGTCAGGTGAAGAACCAAAACCTAACTTATGATGAGGGCGGATGCTCCACAGAAACAACTCGGTTGGAAAGTGAGCGCCTTTGTGAGGCAGGAAGAATTCACATTGCAAAGGCAAGAGCCACAGATTGCCAGTCCAGACTGCGCAAGAAGTCGTTTATTTGTTTTGTGGGTGTTTTTCTCCTTTGTAAACATGTTCCGAGGCCAAGTTATCCGTACATGTTTTATAATGTGGGACTATAAACACAAGCATTCTCTTCCAAAAATGGAACTCCAGGACTTTCCCCGGGAGCATGCTCTTATTTCTTTCGAATCCTGAATCTGACATTTGTGGAAACGTCACATCTCTAGTGTTTAGGGGGACCCTAATCCTAACATCAAAGGGGAAAATTTTGAAGATGTTTCGAGACACATAATAGAATGCAAAACTCATTTCTGCTTCTGTTGAGGACAATTCCTTGGCACAGACAGCCTAATGGAGAAGAGAAGGAAAAGAATAAATGTGTAGGTGTTGGAAGGGACAGCTGGCACTTTGAAGAGAATTTTCCTTTAACCACATGTGCTGAGGTTTCTGCACATAATGAACCAATATTTTCGTTTTTGAAGTCATTGCTGTGTGATTGTACTTTTTTCCCATACTCCTTTACACTAAGCTGGACATGGGTTGCTTTTAAAGAACTATTTTGATGGAGTCTATAAATAGTAAAGAAACCTCTACACATTGAGCACATTAGATGCTTCACCATATTGTGCACTTGAGAATAAATGATCTTTAGGTGATATGATAGCTCTTTTTCCTTCTTTTACATTTTTAAATTACTGTATTTATTTACATTCCAGTAACGCCCCCCAAGGTCCTCATCCCATTCCTCCTCCCCCTTGCCTCTGAGAGGGTGCTCTTCCCCTCCACCAGACCCCCCTACGAGACTTCCCCCTTCCCTAGGTCCTTGAGGCTCTCAAGAATTAAGTACATCATCTCTCACTGAGACAGAGCATCCAGAGCTCAGCTACATATGTGCCGGGGCCTTAGACCAGCCCATATATGCTCCTGGTTGGTGGCTCAGTCTCTGGGAGCTCCCTGGGGTCTGTGTTAGTTGAGATTGCTGGTCTTCCTATGGGGTTGCTCCCCCTTTCAGCTTCTTCAGTCCTTCCCCTAATACAAGAGTAGGGGTCCCCAATTTCAGTCCAATGATTGGGCCTAAGTATCTGCTTCTGTCTCAGTCAGCTGCTGGCAGGGTCTCTCTGAGGACAGCCATGCCAGGCTCCCCATCTATAAGCATGTTATAGCGTAGTAGTTCAAGCCTTGGTGTGCCCCATGAATAGGATCCCAAGTTGGGCCGGTCATCGGACTGCCTTTCCTTCAGTCTCTTCTCAATTTTTGTCCCTGCAGTTCTTTTAGACAGGAATAATTCTGGGTCATGAATTTTGACTGTGGATTAGTAATCCTGTTGCTCTACTTGAGGAACAGTCTACCCACTGGAGGTAGAGTCTTTGAGTTTCCTTTCCCCAGTGTTGGACATTTTGGCAAAGGTCACCCTCCATGAGTCATGAGAGTGTCTCATATCCCAGGTCTCTGGTGCTATCTAGTGTTCCCCTAACTCCTACTTCCTGAGACTGCATATCTCCATTTGTTCTCTTGGCCCTCTGGGCTTCTCTCCTTTCCCCTCCCCCATATCTGATCCTGTTCCCCTTTCTCCCTTCCCCTTCCCTTTCCCTCCCTCTGCCTCCCATGACTACTTCCTTCTCTGTTCTAAGTGAGGTTGAAAACTTCTCACTTGGGCATCTGTTTGTTACACTTATGATCTATAGGTTTTATCCTGGGTATTCTGTATGTTTTGGCTAATATCTACTTATCAGTGAGTACATACCATGAATGTCATTTTGGGTCTCAGTTCCCTCACTCAGGATGATATTTTCCAGTTCCATCCATTTGCTTGCAAAATTCATGATTTTCTTGTTCTTAATAGCTGAATAATATTCCATTGGGTAAATGAACCATATTTTCTATATCCATTGTTCATTCATTTGAGGGACATCTAGGTTGTTTACAACTTCTGGCTATTACAAATAAGGCTGCTATGAACATGCTGGAACATGTGTCCTTGTGGTATGGTAGGACATCTTTTGGGTATATGCCCAAGAATTATATAGCTAGAACTTCAGGTAGAACTATTTCCAGGTATATGAGGAACCACCAGATTTATTTCCAGAGTGTACTAGTTTGCAGTGGAGGAGGGTTCCTCTTTTTTCACATCCTCATCACTTGAGTTTTTGATCTTAGACATACTGATGGGTGTGAGGTGAAATCCCAGTGTAGTTTTGATTTGTATTTCTCTGATGAGTAAGGACTTTGAACATTTTTAAGAGCTTCTCAGCCATTCAGGATTCTTCTGTTATGAATGTACTCCATTTTTAAATTTGATTATTTTGTTTCTTCAGAAATTGACTTCTTGAGTTCTTTATATATTTTGGATATTAGTCTTTTATTGGATGTAGAGTTTGTGAAGTATTTTCCCAAACTGTAGGTTGCCATTTGTCCTATTGATGGTGTGTGTTTTTTTCCTTACAGAAGCTTTTCAGTTTCATGAAGTCCCATCTTAGACCCTGAGCTCTTGGTGTTCCATTAAGAAACTTTTCCCTGTGCCAATGAGTTCAAGACCCTTCCCCACTTTCTCTTCTGTTAGATTCAGTGTATCTAGTTTTAGGTTGAGGTCCTTAATCCACTTGTACTTGAGCTTTGTGCATGGTGATAAATATGGATCTATAATAGCATTCTTTTACATAGGGACTGACAGACAAGTACCATTTATTGAAGATGCTTTCACTTTTTTTTCAAATGACAAAGGACTATCCTGTAAACTGACTATGAGTGCATATATTCTCACATCCAAAACTCAAAATCCATACTTTTACTCTGTTAAATGACATTCTCACTTGGTCATTAAATGATCCATAGTAGTTAAACTAGAAGAAGAGTTATGTGTGTGTAGAAAGTGTTGATCATGTGCTTCAAGGGAATGTGCTCATGTGATCTGAACCAGGCTCTTCTCACACATCTTCCTCCTGAAAGATCGTGGTTAGGGCCTCTCCAACTCCACATGTAAACACTGGCCTGCTTGAGAGTTCCTTGGTCATAAAGCTCTTACTGGCTAGAATAGAGAATTTTCAAGCACACATGCTATCTAGATCATTTCTATGCTTATTGGTCAATTAGTAAGGAACTTCATCTCAACTGATTTTTACATTTACTCAATTGGAAACTATATTTATTCATACACATAAACACACACACATTCTGTAATGTTTATTATATTCAGTCATACAAAGGACAATAGATCATTTATCAAAAGGAGAAAAAGAGAGCCTAGCCTTGTAGCCTTACCATGTGAGAAGCCACCAAAATTATTATATTTTCTATTCACTCTTCTATGGGAGGCTTTCTTCTATTTGTTTCACTGACTCCACAGCCAGGTGGTGGTCTTCACTTGTCTTTTTTCAGAGTCCCCTACATCTGCTTAAACTCTTTAATAACATTCTTATCCACATTGGTCCCCAACCTCCTTATGTCACACAGCCCACTGCAGCTATACCAAGCTTTGGTTATGTTGATCATTCATGTTGTGGCTCCTACAGTCATTTTTTATACCAAATAGCTTTCAGCTTTGGTAAGTATATCTCCTTGGAATGAACTATACATGATTATAAACTAATAATCTCCATTGTCTCATCCTAACATGATCAAGTAAAAGTCTTCTGTTCCCCCCATGAATGCTTCTTAGATGAAAACTCACAAATACCATGATTTCCCACAGGTTTCCAGATGGCCTTGTTAGACTGATCCGTGTTTTGTAAATGCAAGATGTATTTCAAGAGTAGGTTATGTGCACTGCTTCCTTGAAATCCTCTCTTATGTCATGCCATTCTGCTAGGTAAAGCTTTGCCTTTCCCCCACTCCTTTTATGTCTTTATTGGTTTTGTATAGCTATACAGAGTTTCACTTAGCTATTCAGCTTAGTCTTGTTCAAGGGCATGACTGATTTTTCATTTGAGCAAACAGTTAGGATTAGCCAATACAGTGACAATTCAACCCATGAGTCTCTCGTATTGTCTAAGTTTTCCCCCTATTGTTATGATAAAATACTCCTACAAAAACAATTTGGCTTTTAGAGACATGGCTTGCTCTTGTTCATTGTCAAGGTACAGGCCATTATGGTAGGAGGAGCTTGAAGCAGCCAATGACATCAGGTCTACAATCAGAGGATAATAAGGAATGAATGCATGTATACTGAACACACATGTACTGATGTATATGCCAGGTAGAAGATGATGGATGGATCATCTTTCCTCAATTAACACAGTCAAGATAATCCCCTATAGACATGTTCAGAGGCTCTCACCCACAAGGATTGAAATTTACTGCTGCTAGATAACCCATTCCACATCAGTGTCCTTCAAAGGAACCCTTCCTGGGAGCTTGAGAGTAGGCATAGGCCTCTGGTATAGGACAAAGCTGTTAACTTCTCTGCCTGCATTGAGAGCAGCCAGAGTTCTCAAGGCCCAGTACATATTGGGAAATATGTGCACCAGGGGAACAACAAACATGCTTGTTTTTTTTCCAGCGCAGTCTACTCGGCTTATCTTAGACACCTCCCTTTCTTCAGCAGAAATTGCTGCTCTGGGAGGAATGTTCCCTTTGGGTTTGGGAAACTTTTTCTCTATCTAAATGAGGTCTTGCCCTTGGTATTTGTGAAATCATTTCAGAAGAAAGCGTTCTCTTGGACCAAGGAGTAATCTTTCCATCATTTCATTTTGTCCTACAAAATAGCCTGTGAACACTCAAAGGAGAACAGGTACAGACAGAAACATTCTGGAAAGAGAGGTGGGCAAGATTATTATGTGTCATTTTTCTGCAGAGGTCACACCTACAGATAGCATCTCAGTTGTCCTGGTTAGTCTTGATCCATGGTAAGCATCAGGCATGAGGTAATGAGAGCTAAAAGCTGAGAAGAGAGTGAGAGCAGACAGGTAGCATTTAAAGTAACATCTTGGGTCTGTTCATCATCTTGCTTGGCTTGGTTCTTAGGCAATGCTCCAAAATAGCCATACTCAGGAATGTAATCAGAAAACCATCTTGTCCCATGACCAGTCATCCCTGTTCCTTGGACTGATTATTCTTGCTTCATTTCATAAAAGTTGGTACGGCTTTTGTAGGCATTCATATTCATAAAAATGTAGTAGTGTATTAATTAACTATTCAATTGATTATAAGAGTCAAAACTCTATATATGGGGCTAGAGGAATAACTCAGTTGGTAAAGTCTTGGCTATGCAAGTGTGAGAACCTCATTTCAGGTCCCAAGCATCCACAAGAGATGTCCAGTGTGCTGATACATTCTGCAGTATTTGTACTGGGTACACAAGATAGAATGTTTCTAGGGATTGCTAGCTAGTCAGTTTAGCTGAATTAGTGAGCTCCTTGTTTGGTGAGAGAACTTGTCTCAGAAACATAAGCAAAAATGGCTGCTAATATGGTGCTGTGAGTAAAGGAACTTGATTTCAGTCCATGGATCCCATAGTGGAATGAAAGAATTGATTCCTTCCATTGATCATTTTTGTCATGCCATGCACACATGCATGTAGTCTCTCTCACAAATATGCATGCATAATCATGCCTCACATTTTTGGGCACATAAAATAATAAATACAAGAAAAGCAACAAGGAAGATACCAATCATTAAACCTCTAACTTTTAAACACACACACACACACACACACACACACACTTTATTTATAGTCATAGAGATGTTTCCCAGGACCTTGTAGGAATAGCAGTGTTCTAGAATGATCTAGTTCTCTGTTTTGTGTTTGTACTTTTATCTCCCATTAAAAAACCTAGCATTTGTTTTCCTCTTCCAGAAAACCAGAAAAGAAAGAGATGTGAGGTACCAGGAAGAAAAAGCTTTGAAAGTCACATACTTTTGGTTCTTCCTTTATCATTGGCTTCTCCCCATGTTTCATTTCTTGTCAGTTTCTCAAGACCTCTGGTTTACACTTCAACTCCACATGGCCCAGTGGAGCAGGACTGAAGACCATACATATATAGTCTTGTCCTGGATAGCTAATTTCTCACCTGCCTATTGAGTGTCTTTTTAAGGTTTTGTTTCTTTCTTTTTAAAACTTTTTTTTTTCTCAAGGGCTAGATGAAACAAAAGCTAGGTCTCATCTTAACATTTTAACCTTAGCTCTGTTCACCAATGCCTATTGATTTTTATCTTACAAAGTTTTTTTGAAAGTAATATACACAGAGTAAAAAGATCAATGAAATTGCAAAGATATAACTGAAGGGAAATATTAGATTTTGGGATATTAGACATGACTGGCACTGGGGACTTTGTGCCAGATAGTTTCAAGGGGCCCTGAGATTTCTTGCTTACTTTAAGCTACATAGAAGCTGATCAAAGCCCCTCTTCCTTAGCTTTATATATACATAAACTGGTTCTCTTCTCTCTCTCTCTCTCTCTCTCTCTATATATATATATATATATATATATATATATATATACACACACACACGTGTGTGTGTGTGTGTGTGTGTGTGTGTGTGTAATAAGTGATATAAATTATGGACACTTTGAAGTAAATCTACCAGTTCAAACAAAAGCTAAAAATATTTAAGAATACTTGTGCCAGTAAGGTGGCTAGATGAAAAATTCACATAGCCCTAAGTTGCTGAATAAATGTTCAATGATAGAAAATGAAGGTTTATGAAAATAGGACTAAATAGGAAACTCTTCTAAAAATTTTTGTCTGTTTTATATGAAAGTTTGCTTGTTAAATGTTTCCTTCACCTACAAATATATGAATAGCCACACAACTGTACTCTACATATGTTTCATAGTAGAGAAATTGTTTCTGCAATCCTATACTTCTTTTCTATAGTAGGCTAATATCCACTTATTAGTGAGTTCATACCATCTGTGTTCTTTTGTGATTGGATCACAGGATGATATTTTCTAGCCCCATCCATTTGCCTAAGAATTTCACGAATTCATTGTTTTTAATAGGTGAGTACTACTCTATTGTGTAAATGTACCACATTTTCTGTATCCATTTTTCTGTTGAGGGACATGTGGATCCTTTGTAGCTTCTGACTATTATAAATAAGGCTTCTATGAAAATAGTGCAGCATGTGTCCTTATTACATGTTGAAATATCTTTTGGGTATATGCCCAGGAGTGGTATAGGTGGGTCTTCAGGTAGTGCTATGTCTAATTTTCTGATGAACCTCCAAACTGATTTCTAGAGTGGTTTTTACCAGCTTACAATCCTATCAGCAATGGAGAAGTGTTCCTTTTTTCCCACATCCTCTCCGGCATTTTCTGTACCCTGAGTTTTTGATATTGGCCATTCTGACTGGTGTGAGGTTTCCACCTCTTAGGGTTGATTTGATTTGCATTTTCCTGATGATTAAGGATGTCGAACATTTCTTTAGGTGCATCTGGTTTTATGTGGAGGTCCTTGATCCACTTGGACTTGAGCTTTGTACAGGGAGAAAAGAACGGATTAATTTGCATCCTGCTACATGTTGACTGCCAGTTGACCAAGAACCATTTGTTGAAAATGCCGTCTTTTTTCCACTAGATTGTTTTAGCTCCTTTGTCAAAGATCAAGTGACCATAGGTATGAGGGTTCATTTCTGGGTCTTCAATTCTATTCCATTGATCTACCTGCCTGTCACTGTAAAGAGGCTGAGAAAGAAATCAGGAAATGACACCATTTACAATAGTCACAAATAATATAAAATACTTTGGTGTGACTCTAACCAAGCAAGTGAAAGATTTGTATGACAAGAACTTCAAGTCTCTGAAGAATAAATTGAAGAAGATCTCAGAACATGGAAAGATCTACCATGCTCATGGATTTGCAGTGTTAATATAGTAAAAATGGCCATCTTGCTGTTTTTTTTTAGTCCAAAATCAAAATAGATTTGTTAATTGCTGTGAAAAACAGGATATATTATGATATCCAAGTCATATACTTTATTGATAAGAAAAAAAAAATTCAGTAAGAAGTTTGGCACGGTCTTCCTCTGCTGGGGCATGTGTGAAATAATGGCCCAGCTGTGACTTGGCTGCCTTCACGAGGTGGGTCAAGGCAGCCCAAGGAGGGCATAAAGTAGGAAGGAGGGGCCAAAAAAGGAAATCAAGATGCCTGCTCACAGGGGCGACTTCCTCAGTTCATGCACTGTCAGGCTGTATCCTGGGACAGCAGGGAGCCACGGAGAGTTAATGAGAAACAGAATTGTCACTTTGGTGACCAGTGTCAGAAAACAGGCTCCTGGTCAAGCTTTAGGTACTAGTGAATTCTGAGCCTGAGACTTGAGGCAAGTGGCAACTCATTGTTCATAGAGTTAGAAAGTACAATTTCCAGATTTATCTGGAATAACAAAACAACAACAACAACAACAACAACAACAACAAAACACCAGAATAACGAAAACTATTCTCAACAATAAAAGAACTTCTAGCAGAATTACTATCCCTTACCTTAAGCTATACTACAGAGAAGATTTTTACTTTTAAATGCCCCTCTCCCTCTTTTTCTTTTGCTTTCTTACAGTGTGTGTGTGCATGCATGTGTTTACATATGCATATGTGCATGTGCATGTGTGTAAGCATGCTGCAATATGTATGGAAATCAAGGACGACTCGCACAGGTTGGGTTTCTTCTTCCACTGTGTTGCGGTGACTTCTCTCCTGTTTCTGCCACACAATATCCTCCAGGCTGGCTTAGGAGTTTCAGGTTATTTCTCCCACCTCACTGTGGGATTGCTGGCATTACAGAAGGACACCAGGTTTTTTTTAACATTGTTTCCTTTGTGACTTTTACATCACATGCCCCAATTCCACTCATCTTACTTTCCCCTAGTTCCTATCCTCTGCTCTCTCAACCTGCTATCCCTGCAAAAGAAAACAATGTCTCATCGTGGAAGCTGTAGTGTGTCAGTGTGTCCCACAGTGTACACTTTTGTCCACACTTTGCTTGCAAATAGTCACTGCAAATAGTCATTTGTCTGGTTCAATGCCTTTGACTTCTGTAACACTATCAATATAGGAGCCTTACTGAGACTCCTCTGGGATATCCTGTTGTTGTCCTGTGTCATGGAGAGCTTGTAGTTTTTGATCTGTGGGACTGACCCCATTCACCTGCTCCAGCAACAGAAATTTTTTAAGCCTTGTGTTCCAGTGATGACATTTAGGTTTTTAGGCTTGCCCAGCAGGTGTTCTTTCCCCTCTAGCTATGTCCTAGACCCTGTTGTCCCTTTTATGAGTTCACGAATTTATATAGTTTGGGTTCTAAAACATGATGAACTAAAAATAATTATCCCATATTATAGGAATCAGCTTTTAGAAGAATAAATATTTGTTCATTGTCATACTATAAATAGAAAAGATACACATGTACATCCTTTATTATTAATACTTGATCATGGATAATGTGTTAAGATACCACAAATAGAAACATTCCTGTCAAATATCTATTGGTTTTCAGTAACAAGAATGCAGCCAGAGATTCGCATTTCCACTCATTAGAGCTGAAAATGCCAACTGAAGCCAATTTTTTCTATAGCATGCTACATCAGTCTGTTTCCCTTCTAAAAATGTGCACAATTTATATTCAGTTTTCACATAATCTGAAAATTGCACAAATAAGAAATGCATAAATCTGGCCGCCACTTATTTCTAATCTCTTCCCTCTCACTTCCTCTTTTAAACAGCCAACAGCTTGAACCACAAGACAGAATGAATTAAAAATCCAATGTAAGTACTTTTTGTTTATATCAGTTTCAGTACTGGCCCCCAAAATACTAACTAGTATCAACAACTTGAAATTACTGTGTTGACATTTTCTGTTTCTAAGCTAAACTAAACACCCAGAGCAAATTGTATTGCAACACACATTTGTTTTAACTCCAATACAACTGAGATTCTTATCTAGACATGTTAACACGTGTTCCCATAGTTAGCCATATAATAAGGGGATGGATTTTTACGCAGTGTTTTTGTTTACAATTTAGAGTTAGAATCAGAATTTTTATAATTTTTTTCAACTAAAAAATTTGTGGTTTCTTTTCCTTATTAAATGAATGGGCTGTGCCTCAGATATAAACATGACTGCCTGGACGTGATCTGAACAGTGACAACAATGGGATAGTCATGCTAAAGTGGAAACTGCTGGGGAGTCCAGGAGCCCTTGGCCCTACGTAAAACATAGCAAGTGACTAAAGATTGCTGAAGCTGGGGAAACAGTCTTCCCCAGAGAAGAGCACATTGATTAGTTATCCAATAGCAAATGGTCAGCTCTGAAAATATATATACAAGTAACACTGTAGAGATTGACTGGAATATATATCTATGTCTATATCTAATTCTGTCTGTCTGTCTGTCTATTTGCCTATCATCTGTACACACACACATATCTTTATGTCTAGCTGGGTCACAGGAAAGAACCTAGTGCCATTACTCTGCTAAATTGACTACATTAAAAAAAAACTGTTCCCTAAGTACTTATCTTTATAATCATAGTTTATTGTATTTCTCATCTCTTATTGGAGCAGCTCTTTTTGCAGTACATGGTGATTAGTACAAATATGTACAACTAGTCAGTGTTCAAAGACTGAGAGACTGAGGAGTACTCATCTCTAAATAGCTGAACACCGATATCACTCATACAAGGCTCTGGAATCATCAAGGAAGAGAGAAAAGAATGATTGTAGCAGACAGAGGGGATAGCTGTCGGTGGCAAAACATTTTCCAGACCTGACAGGACAAATGTACTCATCACGTCACAATAGCTTTATTTCCAGGCCCAATATTTGCATTCAATTAAGTCAGCTAAATTATTAGCATTAGCTGGATGGGGTACTCACGAAACCCCATTGCTCTAGCTGATATTGCGTCATAAAGTGAATAAGTAAATTTTAAATAAATAAAAACTAAAAGATTAATTAGAAATATGTCAATATTTGAACTGATTTTATTAAAGAGATTATAACAATGAAAAATACATGATCAAACAATTCATCATTAGCTATTAAGAAAATCTAAAATAAAGAAAAATTGTATATATACCTATGAAAATATCTGAAGTAATAATAATAGTGATAACAAACTTGGCACACAAATTTGACAGTATCAGGTGGTAATATTTTTTAGGAGCTACTGGAACTCTAATATTTTGATGGTATAAAAATGAACTATTGCATGAATTCTGGAATGCGTGTTGTTTATTTCATGAACTGCCATTTTCCATGAGAACTGGAATTTTCACTCCAGAATATTTACCCTAGACATGTACTCCTTGAACTTTTCCTACTCCTGATTCATTTATGCCTAGGAACATATAACCCAATCCCATGTGTGTAAGTATTTAAGTATCTAAAACAGATATACAATTTAAACATTTACCAATGGTAAATTGTAAAGAAAGTTCTTTTACAATAATTCATCATAATAGTACATTTTTCATGTTTATTTAAGATTTAATAAAGTTTGCATGCTGATATGATGGATATGATGATTTATTTTACACAAAGAATCTTGGCTGATACTGTAAAGTGTCAAGCATCTACAATAATTTTCAGAAGGACCAACATTTTGAGTTTCTAAGTATCATTGCTAAGAATATTTTCTTACAGAGATTCAGAGCATAGAATGACAGAAGCTTGTTTGAGGTCATTTTAGAAAATGTTAGAAATTGTCTTTAACCTTAAATCAATTTTCAATTAGTGATTACGGTGATTTGAATGAGAAATGTCCCTCATTAAAGCAGGATGTTTGAAAGCTTTGGAACTAGTCGTTGGTGTTTTGGGTATTTGGTGTTTTAGGAGATGCAGCTTTGCTGGAGGAAGTGTGTCACTGAATGGGGGCTTTGAGAGAAGGAATCTTCATGTCACTTCCAGTTCCTTATACTTTGTGTCTGTGGTTAAGATAGGATCTCTCAGCTTCTTGCTTCTGCTGTCATGCCTTCCACTTGCTGCAGTCTCTCCCTTTTATGATCATGCTCATCTTTCTGGTAATATGAGCCAAGTAAACTCTTCTATTAGTCCCTATGGTTACAGGGTTTTGTTGCAGCAGAAGAAAATTAAAACCGTTATTATTTTTTTAAATGAAATATGGGTCAACAACTCAAATGGTGAGACTATTCTTTAAATCAAATATCAACAATATTATATAAATCAACAATATTATATAAAGAAATACTAAGTTGATAGTTATATATTGGGAAATGATGGTAGGAAAATAACCAAAGAATGTGGGTGTGTTCTAAAATTAAAAATGTTTCATAAGTACAAAAAAAGTTTTGTGTATACAGCAAAAGCAGCATAGTTTATGATATAGTAGTCTCAAATCTGAAGTAATGTTCATTGGAGTTGCATGACATAAAGTCATTCACAGTCAAATGTCTGTTCAAAACAAAGACTACATGGAGAAAGTCATGTGACACAGCATAGCTCTGCCAGAAGCAAATCACATTTATTATTGTTTCGCTTTAGACTCATATTTGGTTGTTAGACATTCAGAAACACTTTATTCTTCCAAATATACCAGGGCCTCTACACTCAATTGTGTAAGCCAATATGGTGCCATGTACTCTTAATTTTAAAAGCTGGCCCCAGAGAGATGAATAATTAAATTTACATAAAAACCAGAATATAAATGTTTGTATCTTCTTTCTTTATCATCACACAAAGTCAGGAAAAACTTCAAATGGCTTTCATGATGAATGGCTTTACAAACTTTCCATATGTCCAGAATAGAATGATACCCAAGAATTAAAGGAAACACACTAATACACTGAACAAGAATCAATTCAATTCCAAAGGCTGGATGATGAGTTACTGTCAAAGAGAAGTCTTAGTTTAAGACTGCATACTTTACAATTGCATTCTGATGGCATTCTTATGAGTGCAAAGGAAGGACAACTAGTGACAAACCTGTGGTTATCAGAGCCTTGATATGAGAGAAGTGTGTTTGAAAAGTGCGAGGTGGCAGGGTGAGGCATTCTTTGGGAGATGGACTTCTGGTTCTGCAAACCACGGAAGCATATATTCTCCAAAGATCTTTATTTCATGTTATTTAAAAGAAACAACTGCCAGGCAGTGGTGGTACACGCCTTTAATCCCAGCACTTGGGAGGCAGAGGCAGGCAGATTTCTGAGTTTGAGGCCAGCCTGGTCTACAGAGGTCTTTCAGGACAGTGGGACAGCCAGGGCTATACAGAGAAACCCTGTCTCAAAAAAAAAAAAAAAAAAAAAAAAAAAAAAAAAAAAAAAAGAAAGAAAAGAAAAAAGAAACAAAAGAAACAAAACCATCCAATCTACATCTATATAAAAGCCTACTTAAATGGTACTTTAAAATGAGAGGCAATTCCTTAAAAAAATAAAAAAAAAATACCAACTCATGTTTTCTTGATGGCATATAGTCATCAAAATCCCATTAATCCCATTGCTGATTGTGACAAATAACTTATTATTTCTTTGGTAGTGGACCTTCATGGTTCCTTGAGTATAAACGTTTTTTCCCGTCTCAATGTCCTTATTTCTTTCTTCTTCTAACTATTAGATAGCTCATTAGCCTCACTGCCAACGAACTCTCAATGCCTGCCTTTTTCTAGTATCATTTCCTAGTTGCCTTCCATGCATGAGCATAGTATGGAAATGAACACTGATTATGAGAGATATTTGGTATTTTATTACTTGCTATATGGAAATATATAAGGAAAACAACATAGAGTGAGAGCTTGCTATCTTCCTAAAAAAAAACATGATGCCCATATGCCAATCAATGCAAAGCGCCTTTTACCAGCTGTTTAGAAGAAGAGGAAGGACTTACTGTCTGTCAATCCTCCTCATTCACTAGTGAGTTTTAGTGTAATTATTCAAACATTTGTCAAGCCAATTGTGGTTTAGGCTTTATATAGTAACAGTGGGTAGTCACACAACTATTCTGATTATTACTTTAATCAAAAATTCAACAAATTACATAAACTATTCATTATTGGAAAAAAAACAACCTTTAATTTAATGAAGCATGTCTATATGCATCGTCGTTAAAATGTCCACATAGATGAATATAGTATCTGAAGTGGCAATAATTGTTGTTTAAATCGTGGGATACACATTATTTTAAATATATTTAAAGATTCTTTTTTGTTTTTTAACAATTCTTCTTAAGAATTCCTCTTAAGATGTGAAAAGTAATGGCAAAATAAATTCCTTAGGAAGTAACAAGAACAAAGATTTATGAAAGTGGGTCCTGCTTGTCCTGACTTTGCAAACAGTGTCTCATCTATGATGAGGTGATTGGCCGAACTTGGAGCTCCCTGAAGACAAATTTAGTTCTTATTACTCACACCTATCCTATCAGCAGATAATTCTTCAAGATACTGCACATCAGGAACAATCTGCAAAGCAATAATCAACTTGGAATTATTTTTGGCAATGATGAGTGTGTTATAGTTGGAGACCGATCCACAAAAGTTTTACTCTTTTGTTTTAAAAAGAATTGTTATCTTTATTGGGAAACGGAATATTGCCCATGGATTTTTTTTCTTTCTTTCTTATAAAACAATTCTTTCAAATGATGGGATGCGATGAGAAATTGACTTCTTGAGGAAATAAGAAAGGGTGCAGATGGCAGATGCCCATTTGTTTCCTATCTGTCCCTCATCCATTCCCATTGGCACATGTTGGCTCTGAAACCAAAGGCGACCCTCCTCTCTCTGAACTCCATCAGTAATGACTCCAGTAACAATAACTGTCAGGGGCTGGAATAGTAAACATTTTCTAAAGGCAAATGGCTTCCAAATGTGGACTTTTGCTCTATGAGCACATCTCTCATGGGCCTGACAGAGAATGCTGTGGAAACGAATCAAAACTCTCAGCCTCAAGCTTGAGAACAGAGCCAGGCTACTGGAATGTGTGACAGCCACCCTGGCCCACCTGTGGCCTCTCTCCTCTTCCTATTCTCAGGTGGCCTGTGGATCTGAGAACTAAAAGTGAGATTCTGTTAACATGGTGTCATGATTCCTACAGAGATTGTTTACAAAGTCACAGGGTATTTAAGCCCAACTTTACCAACAGCTAGAAGGTAAATGCCTAGGGAGGAGTCAGTAACAGATCCACTCCTGTAATCTGGAATCTTGTCTACAGGGAAATATTTTAGCTGTTTCAAGACTAAGTATCCCTTGTTGAGAGCAGTCAATAAATCTCTGGAAATGCACCACCCTTTGACTAACTAGATCTTGACGCAGACTTGTCCAAGCTCTCTGTTTAATTACTTCTGTGTTTTAAGGAACTCACAATATTATAAATTATTTATAAAAAATGTAATGCATTTTAATAAAATTAAGAGGCTTCTCTGTAAAAATTTTACAACTAAGGAAACAGGGACTTATGTACAGCTTCCAAACATACCATATAATTCTGATGTCTATATTAGACAAAAGTCAGAAGAGCAATGACTATTTTGTTGCTTTGCCATGGGGCTGTTGAGTGACTTTATACTGCTTATAAACCCTCAATTCATTGAGAATATTTTTTAACATTAAAAATCCCCTAAAGTACCAAAAATGTAATGTTATCTCTATATTTTGGAATTATGCTGTATCATTATACTTTTTTAATAGAGGGATTAGCTCATCCTCCAAAGGTATGTTATTTTAAAAATGTACATGATATCAGGATAAAAATGTTCACCCTTCCTTAATATTAAGATGGAAATGATTTTTTATCAGCATTTCAGCAAAAAGGAAAAACAACTTATTTGTATCTTCTAATCAGTTTAAGGTGCCCAGAGAGTACCTCCCTTTCAAATTCCTGCAGTGTATTCTGGGTCCTGTGTGAGACAGCATGTTCCAAAGATTTTGGACTTCCTAGGGAATTTTCAAGTTGTTCCCTGCTGGCCAAGAGCTTTCTGTGTCAATATAGAACCGGCTCTTGTTACAGAACCGGAGGAATTGTTTTTAAGTGAAAATAATCTCTAGTTTCCAGCACAGCTTCTGGGCACCAGAGTGACTGAATGAAGTTTGGAAAACTCCCAGCTATTTGAAGGTGCTTGCAAGAAACAATGCAATACTGAACACTCTTGAGCAGGGCGGGGGTGGGGGAAGGGGGCTTAGTGTCCCAAACAAACAGCTTCCCCGAGGCCTGCCACAGCTGGCTGAGCTGTGCTAGGCTAAGACAAGAAGCAGCACCAGACTTGAACCTCTGAGCAATTCACATGGCTGCTGACACTTCTGCTGACTCGGCTAGCCTCACACAGTCTTCAAAGTACCACCCCTCTGCATATGTCCCTTTGAAGAGCCTACTTTACTAACAACCAAATATCAAAATGCTTGCTGTTTAATTGTTCACAGGAAGCCAAGGGTCTGATAAATGAGAGCCCATCCATACATGTTTTCACTCTGTTACCTAAGAAACTAACTTCAAAACAGAAGTCCTCATAAATACTCTGGTGATGCATCAGCTTCTCTCCGGTGCTGCGCGACACTGTGTATATTGTTTGGCAGCAGTTCATGGGGGGAAGATAAACTTGCAAATTCTGCCAGGATTCTATTACTCTTGACCCTGACCTTGAATGTAGGCTGTTTCCAGTTATACTCTTCTTAGGGAAAGACAGCAGCATGTGTTCCATCCCGATTTCCTTCTTTCCTCTCTTGTGTCCACTGCCCAAGCACAAGCTGTGTTCTGCCACATGATAGGACTGCACAAAACTGCATTTACCTATTGTCAATCATCAGTGGAGGAGACCCCTCCCTGCCAAACCATTGGCTACTGACAGATTTGGTAGCAGAGGCAGCCATTGTGGATAGTGTATTCACTGAAAAGCCCACCGGCAAACCTTGGATCTTAGTGCATCACCCACCAAAACAAAAGACACAAGCATGGGAAAGGGAATATGAGGGGTAGTTAAACAATGCTGGGAGATGAGAGTTGGTGGGAAAGTTACAGGGATCAGAATGTATTATCTAAATACATGAAATTTTCAAAGAAGGAATTCCTGTAAAAACTATTTTTAAAAGAAAAGTTAACCTCTGCTGCTTCTCATCCTTAGGTTTCTCATTTTAACACAGAAGAACAAATGAGTCAACAAAAAAACTCTTACTCGGTGATAATACTCTATCTCAGAAAGGCTTACCTTTGCAAGAATTGCTTGCTGTGATCCGCCACCCTTTACCCCTGGGCCCGGGTGCATTTCCTCTGCTCATGATGACCTCCCGTGTTACATGAGTTTTCTCAGCTTCTAGGGTGTGTTCTAATTAGGGTGGAGCAATAACGCTAATTCAGAGTCACTCTCTCTAGCTAATAAATTTGCATGGCTTCTCACAAGTGTGAGCCTGTGTAAGCTAACCCTCAGAGACCTGGAAAAGGTCTATGAGCCCTATCAATGATAGCTAAACTCCTGGCTATTGATGGAATCTAGGACAGGGACAGCCATTTTTTTTCAGTTGTGTACTTAAGAGGCTCCATAAGAAAGGTCCAAACCTATGGTTACACATGGCTAAACACAAGATTACAGTTAAATTCAATGGTTCACAAATCAAAACAAACAAACAAAACAAGCAAACAAAGGGATAGGAACTTAAGAGACATATAAGAAGGTTTGGAGTAGAAATAATTAAAATGCATTAGACAAAGGACAAATTTAATTCAAAAATAAAATAATCCAGTGTAGTAGGTATTGTACCAATTTTTTACATACAAGAAAACAAAAACTTTGTAAGTAAAAACAGTCTTCCTATGGATAGTCAACAGATGACAGAGGAAGGCTTTCAACACATTACTTCATTCCAAAACCCAAGAGTCTCTGGTTTTGCTTCAATAGGTTTTGGCATGACACTCAGAGAATCCTGAAGCAATGTTTTGCTTTTAAGATATATAAGTATGCACATATATGTGTAAGTGGTCAGATAAGTCAAGAGATGACACCCTAGTCCGACACCCTAGAACAATGGTACAAGCAGTTGTGAGTGACTCAACATGGGTGTGGAGGGCTAAATTTGGGTCTTCTGAAAAGAGTTTCAAATATGCAACTTCTCAGCTAGGTTTCCAGCCCTAAAACAGGAGGAAAAATCACAATGCATAAATTATCTACATATTATTGAGTAGTGTATAAAATATGCAATTTAGAAATATTGTGTGTGTGTGTGTGTGTGTGTGTGTGTGTGTGTGTAAAAACTGAGATGGCAAAGTATATATTAAAATTAGTAATTATTTCAATTAATGCACTTATCATGCATAGGGACTCTACTCTTTGGGTATACAGTACAAATTCAATCTACCTCTAAAAGGCAATGGTAATAGTAACATTATAGTATGATATATACAAGTTCATTTACATATGAAATAAAATTTTATGAGCAAAGACAAAATTATTATAATTTATTTCTTTAATCTCATGCGATGTCCTTTTTGGTTGTTGTTTCGCATTATGAACCTCAAGATCAGGGTTCCTTTTTTCTTCTGTCATTGTTTCATTTTTTTATATTTAAATTAATGTCACCATTGAATTATTAGTAATATATGAAATGTGTTAAGATTTATAGTTGCATAAATATTCCCTCCAAGCTAGTTGTCACACTTATCATCCCTGGTGAATAAAAACTAATCTGCTGAGTAAGGGCATCTATAAAACTCAAGCTTCTCACTTAGGAGCACGTACAGAACAATTAATCTACCATCATTGCTGCTCTGGTTAGGGGTCACATCCAAAGACCTTCTAGGTCTGTGTGCACTATTTGGCCATTTAGCTGGAATGACACATCCTTAACTCTTCTGGCTGGAATATACACACACCCTTAGTTTAAGAATGGAAGCAGCTTTGTTTGAAAGTGATGTCAAATTGTGGGACAGATGATGAATCAGAAGAAAATATGTGACAGAATGAGTCAAAGATAAGATTATGTTCGGCTCACCCAAGAATGAGAAGGTGCCTGAAGATTAGAACAAAATTCTGGAGTGAGTTTAAAGTCAAGCAGAGCAATTCAATGAAAACCCAAGAGAAGCCAGTTTGAGTCAGTCAGGTTGGAGAAGAGTTTGAGCCAGAACAGCTGAGTTGAACTAACCAGAGAGAGGTCAGAAAGAGCTTGAAAAGATGGATTTACTTAGCAATAAGCCTCTGAGACTACTATTACATTTGACAAGTAAAAGTTATTTTTACAGGAGCAGAATGCCTTTATTGTTTTTCTCTCTTAAAGTTATTTATTATGATTTTATTGTATTTTTAAGTTTATGAGCATGTTTTTGTCAAAATGGATATTTTGGTTTTTTCCTGTTGGTATAAATAATTTCCTAAATTCTTCCAATTCATTTGCATGTCTCCATAGAATGAAACATAATTTTACATATGCTGTTTTACTAATTTAATTTTAAGTTATAATTAATTACAAGAATATTTAATTTATTGACTATAACTTTCATTATTTTTTTCTGGAGTTTTGCAACAGATTATTATTGATAAATATGTAAGTGTTTTACTTCATTGAATAAATTTAGTATGTGCTATCTTTATTACTATCAAATTTATACCTATTATAGATAGTATTGTATATCCAATCTTTTAACCTTGTGATACTGCATTGTCATCCACATTCACACCTAAGAACCACACAACTGAGCTATGAAAAATTCACAAACAATATTTTCAGTACTTCCAATTTTGTTTTATGTTTCAGAGTTTTCTTCAACCAGGGATTGAATGTGTCTGGAGACTCTTTTGCTTCCAGTACCTAATATCACTGAAATAATACTGTATAAATCTTTAATTAAAAAAGTGACAAAAATGTAATGCATACTTTTGTCACAACTTACCTTTTTTGGGGGTGTGTTTTGTTTCTTTTTTTAATTGCTTCAATGCCTCTGCCACTTTGAAAATTGTAAGTTAATTACTTTGAATGTTGCTAAGAGGACATTTTGTGTAGGGTCCAGTTATTTTTATATGAGTTAATATGAAGTTGTAAATGGGAATCTATAGCAATGACGTCTGTATAAATCTGTCTTATCTATAACCTGTGCTGTCAGGACACTCTTCTCATGCTGTTGTTACTCATGCACCATTCAGACTTGTTAGCATAGATGTGGAAGTGTGACTGCTGAGTTTGCCCAGTATAGTAGTGTTTACCACTAAAAAGTTGGACTTGGAGTCCTATAGTAGTTTCAGCGTTAGATAAAGTTTTTCCACCATACATTTGTGCATTCATCTTTAGGTGACTGATTGTTTAAGAAATCTTTGTGCATAGTTACTAAGTTTTTATGAACTGTTGTGTCCTGTTAATGCATATTGCCCTGTGACTTCAGTATATCTCACCTGTACTGACCAAACCTAAATAAAAATTTTTATTACGACAAAAAATGTATTTAATTTTAATGATTATTTTGGCCAGTTTTTCAAGGATGAATATTTTTGAGGCACATGCGCTAAGTCTTGATATTTCATAAATATAGAGAATTTTTATGATTGGGCCTATATCACTATCATAGATAAATATTACTTCCTTATCATTCGTGTACAATCCTTGATCCATGTACATTGGAGTCTAATTCAAAACAGAAAAAGCAAGAGGCTGGTTCCATTTAAGAACAGACATTTTGAGGATGGTCAGCATACCACAAGTATTTACTACACAAAATTATAAGTCCAGCTTTTCCTTTCTTATCTAGTAAGTAAATCCAGTAGATTTTTCACAATGGCTGTTGCTGTAGAGTGGCTTGAAGCAGCAGGCAGTGGCAGGACTAGCTAAATCTTGGAAAATCTTCTGATCCCTTGTTCTCTGAAATTGGCCAAACCCCCACTGTGCATGTCCCCAAGGACTTGCCAATCTAATACTTTAATAATTGTGCATCCTTGCCCATAGTTAGAAGCCAAAGATTTCCTTTGAGACAGGATAGATTCCCAGAAGTTGGCAATGTATAACATAGATCCATTTTTCCATGTTTTCAAAAGACAACCTATAAATATTTTTATCAGTAAAGGACTGCCATGTTTTAAGGGCTGCATGACCTACTGTGAGGAGTTACACATGGCTTTTGAGGTCAAAAGCACTTTTAGTTTTATTGTGAATGGATTTGTACCACCTTCTGAACAGAAAAGGCACCTGATAAAATTTCATTTCCTTGGTACTCAAAAGGGAGCTTCTATGAATCAGTGTATTTCTATAAGAGTAAGAAAATGAAAAACTTCCAGAAAGCTACAAAGGAAGTACTAGGTTCTCCCCTCACCCAACATAGCACTTCTGTTATTCTTTATCTGTCATGTAGAAAGCATTGTGGAGAGGATAATGATTATGAAAAGACACCCAGTCAGAGAGACAGGGATGCCGTGTCCTTAAGAGAAATGTCATTAAGTGTTGGCAGAAAGAAAATCAGTCAAGTGTATCCATCTTTCAACCAGTCTTAAAGAAAAGGAATCTCTATGACCACATCTTCAGTATGCTTCTATGTTCAATATACAAAATGTTAGAAGAGATAGCATTAAATTAAACATTAGAGACAGGAGGTGGTGGTAGCTCACACTGTTTTTTTCTACATTCTTTGTTTACATTGCAAATGATTTCCCCTTTCCTGATTTTTTCCTCCCCATAAGTCCCATAAGCCCTCTTCCCTCTGCCCATTCCCCAATCAAACCCCTCCCACTTCTCTGTCCTGGTAATCCCCTGCATTCCTTCATCAAGCCTTTCCAGGACCAGTGCCCTCTCCTTCCTTCTTCTTGGGGATCATTTGATATGTTAATTATGTCTTGGGTATTCAGAGCTTCTGGACTAATATCCACTTATTAGTGACTGCATTCCATGTGTGTTCTTTTGTGATTGGGTTACCTCACTTAGGATGATATTTTCCAGTTCCAACCATTTGCCTAAGAATTTCATGAATTCATTGTTTTTAATTGCTGAGTAGTATTCCATTGTGTAAATATACCACATTTTCTGTATCCATTCCTCCACTGAGGGACATCTGGGTTCTTTCCAGCTTCTGGTTATTATAAATAAGACTGCTATGAACATAGTGGAACATGTGTCCTTATTACATGCTGGGGGATCCTGAGGGTTAATAAGATGTGCATTGATCACAGGATGTCATTCATGAAAAAAATTATATTTATGGATTTACTCTCAGGTCAAAGTAATGTGAACTAAGTATGATGGCGCTTCTTGTTGTCATTGTTTTATATCGAGCCTACAGTTTTCCTTCCTCCTTTCCTGCCAGTCCTCCCTCCCACCTACCTTTGACTGTCCCCTATCCATTCCTCCCTGACTTCGCTTCAGAAAAGGGCAGGCCTCTAATGGTCATTAACAAAACGTGACATATCAAGTTGCATTAAGATTAGGCTCTCCTCATATTAAGGCTAGATAAGACAACCCAGAATGAGAAAAAGATTCCAAAAGCCAAACAGTTAGAGACAACTCCTTCTTCTCACTGTTAGGAATCTTATCAGAAAACAAGGCTACACAACTGTAACATATTCAGAGTGTAAGTCTCATATTTTCTTGTTTCCAATCAATGATGAGAGAAAAAACACTCCTCTTCCTCATTAAAACTATTATGTCTTGAATATGGTGTGAGGTGAAGTCCTGATATGGCTTACAGTCGTAAAGAGTATCATTTGGTGGAGGGGAGTATCATTTGGTGGAGGGGAGCAAAAATCCCAAACTACTTAGATTCCTACAATTAGGTAAGTTTTATTGAAGCACAACAAGAAAATGATATATGTGATTTATTTTAGTTCTCGTAAACATGTAGTAAATACTGCTATTATAGAAGTTAATGAATTGCCAATAAGAGGGATCTCTGGAGAACCTGTGGTGAGAGGCTATATGATGGGAAAATGGTACCTACTATGTTATTCTGGATTCTCTCCCTTGAGAAATAGTATACTTCCTTATTACTGAAGATGGTTAGAAGTGAAGTTTTCTTTAACTTGCAGCTGAAAGTAATTTAATTTTTACACGTTAGTATGTAACAGCAAATCTCAGTTTATCTTGTAGACTGCTCACTGATAGACAGGGGCAAGAACTGTAAAGTCAGTTAAGTACTTACAAGCAGAAGTAAGTTTGCTTTCCTGAACTAATAGGTCTGCTGGAAAGCATCTTTAGAAGAGTGAATAGATATTTTTTGGTTTCACTAAAACCCTTGGAGTTTAAATATTTTATCATTGGGAAAATCAAAATGAAAACTCCTTGAGACCACTTAAGATAAACTGTTGGCATTTAGTTATTTAATCTCTAGCAATGGGGATAATATGGCTCCTCAAATTGCTGCTTGTTGACAGGGAGCGTCATGGTTTATGCACTGGTTGACAGTCATTTAGAAATGCAAATATGAGGCAGACAATGTGCATCAAGGTTAGTACAGCTCATTTATGTTGTCCTAGGCGACTAGAGTGAAGAGAAGGGC
Organism: Apodemus agrarius; assembly: GCA_964023405.1. Taxonomy (NCBI): domain Eukaryota; kingdom Metazoa; phylum Chordata; class Mammalia; order Rodentia; family Muridae; genus Apodemus; species Apodemus agrarius. The sequence goes on along the minus strand of OZ030011.1, from coordinate 108,383,138 downwards.
AGGATTCTCTCAGCAGAGTTTCTAATGTGCCATGTTATTGTGCTATATGGCAGATAGATCCTTATGATCAGCCTCAGGGGTATGCTGAGAAGGCAAGGTATTTTACCTACAAATATTTTTTAAGGATAATCCTGTTTCAATTTTACTGAGGATTTTATAAATTTCATTTCAAATACCAACATTTTATTGCAAAGAGAAGTGATGTTTCATTTCAATAGATAAAAATGGTACACTGATGGAAAAAGATGGACACAGACTACTCCCTCTATCGTTCCTTCCATTCTCAGCCTTTCAATGATACCTCGGTAGCCTTCAAGGAACACTATGGTTTCCTAGGTAATGAAGACAAACTGAGCACATTCAGCCTTCTACCAATGTGCATATACAATGTAAATATACCTCTTTACCTTCAACTTGATTACAATTTGAGCACAATCACTTCTAAATAAAACTAGTATAAGTAGTTTCAAGGGCATCATTACAGCATACTGACATTGTGGCTGAAAGTCTGGCAATGTATGCCTCAGATGGCTCAGCAGCACAGACATATAGGTACCTTGACCTCTCCATCATGATGTCTGAATTTAAAGAGATTTTTTTTTTAATTTTTGTTTTACCAACTGTGAGGGCTTGTATATGTTTGGCCCAAGAAGTGGCACTTTTTTGAAGTGTGGCCATGCTGGCATAGGTGTATCACTGTAGGTATGGGCTTAAGACTGTCACTTAAGCTTCCTAGAGAGCAGTCTTCCACTAGTAGCCTTCAGATGAAGCTGTAGAACTCTCAGGTCTGCCTGAGTAATGCCTGCCTAGATGCTGCCTTGCTCCCACTTTGATGATGACAAACTGAAACTCTGAACTTGTAAGCCAGCTCTAATATGGTCATCTATAAGACTTGCCTTGGTCATGGTATCTGTTCACAGCAGTAAAACCCAAGGATATCAATGCTACTGATTTTGTTAGTTATCTGTGTTTTAAGGATTGGATAATAAGACTCCTCTCATAAAGATCTCATGTGGTAGTTCTTTGTTTTTATCTACTGATGTATTTTGGGAGGTTCTGAAAACTCAAAGGAATAAACTGAAATTCTGAGGGGACATGCATCTTGCCCAGTCACACCCCCTTTTCTGCTTCCTGCCTGCTATGAGATGAGCGGCCTCTGCAAATGCTTCTGACATGTTCTGCCTTTGAACCCAGAAGCAACAGAAATAAAGTTTAAGGAATAAAACCTTTGAAAATGTGAGCAAATATATTGTTTCTCTCTTAATTTGGTTTTCTCAGGAATTTGTCACAGTGAGAGAAAGCTTGACAATTATACTCTCTCAACAACCTACTTTCATATTTATAGGTCAGGGACAGTAGCAAAAATATCACATAGCAGCTAAGGCTCCCTGTGCCAGCCCTTTGGTTTTTCAGACATTTGTCACTTTACTCAATACTGTGCTAAAACCTCTACAGGGTGGATCTAAGCAAAGAAAATGGGGGGGAAAGCAATCCTGTTATTAAATATGTAATATTTGTGACACAAATGTTATTTGAAAATACATAAAATGTACAATGAAATTTATAAAGGTTAAGCTGCTAGAATGAACATGCTTGTGAAGTTGCAGAATAAGGGAGCATGTCTTAATCAAAACTGTGTAATAAGGCATATCTATTTTTCTCTATTTAAATAAACCTAAACTTCATAATAGTATTCTGAAGATAGACTTCAGGAGCCATGGCCACTAGATCTCCTTGTGATTTTATTCACTATTTTCATTGACATAGGAAAATATGTTCAATATCGTGAATCATTTAATTATAAAAATATTTATGACTACTATCAGATACCTATAAGAATAAATAAAATGAAAACCACCTATAAACTAAAAACCAGGATTGGATATAGATGATGTCTCATACAATACAGTGTTGAGTGTCAAATGAGAACACTACACTGTAGAAAGTTTTGGTTAGTATCTTAAATCATGCAGTCACTACTGGGCTCAGTTTTTCTTATGTGTTACAAAGGACACATAAAAATGCATGTCTAAAAAATGTGCTTAAACTGGTATCTTCATACTATGAAGTATTACCCACAGTAAAGAAATATACTGCTGATATATTTGATAGTATAGATGTCTCAAAACATATATGCTAATTGGAAAACGACATGGCAAGAATACATACTTCATTATTTAATAAATAAAAAATTTTTAAAACCTAACTTACAATGTCAGAAATATGTGAAGAGTTCCCTGGGGACATAAAAAGTAATCAAGAGAGACAGGATTCACTGATTATAGAATACAGGGAATAATTTATGGTTGGTGGATATGTTTATTGCCTTGGAAAGCATGGATGGATAGATAAAAGAATTAAAATGTACCAAATTATATTATTCCTTTGTTCAATTTTCCCTCAGTGAATCTCTTAAAACAGTTTGAAGGTGTGATATACTTTACCAGAAAGAAAACTGGACTGCTGTGCAAAACACTGTCAGTTTTCTCTAAGCTACTTCCAAGAACATATGTCCAGGTTAATAAGAGGTCGTATAATGTCTTGGGAACTCTAGGGAATACTAACACGGACTCTCTACTGAGGAATATGAATGACAAGGCAATTACTGAGGATAGGTGAGAACCACCTGGGAAAGCAAGAGAGCATAGGTGTGCCATGCCAAAGAATGGATTCCATGGGATACTCAGCATTCATGAACTGAGACGAAATCACTCCATGCTAGATAATGCCTCATAAGTTCACACCAAAAAAATGAAATTTCAGAGTGAACTAAAATGCTTATGCTACTGGGAAAAGTATCACCCTCCCATACCAGGAAACCCAAATGAACCTGAAAGTGTTTCCAGCATTATGCTTTGTAAAGATGATGTCACATCTGGGTACAGGGATGGATGAGTCTTCATCTCTGCAAAGGAATAGAGCTGTCAATACTAAGTCCATTCCATGGGAGAGCTTTCCTGAGGGTCACATGGGAGCCGTAAGCATGTCCATTCCTTCTCCCTTTACACTGTCCAAGTGAAGCATCTTTTCTCTGTAACCACATCTTAATATGAGTTTAATAACAACATTTTATTCCAGAGCTCTGGCAATGCCTCAGAATTCTACCTTATTGACAAGTGGAGTCTTTTTGGATGATCAAATAAAGATGTCATTGCTGGGATAGATCTTTATCCAGAATGGCATACCCACAGGAATAACATCATTCAGAGATGAAGGCAGGGATAAGAATTCTAAAGGCATCCAGGAAATTCTTAGTCCATATTGTCTACCTCATTTTTCAAATTTACCAAATGCTTCTAAATCTCCCTTGTGTTTTCTTTGCCTTCTAAGACTGAATCTTCAGATCAACAGCAGTACAAGTAAAGGGCTGTCCTTGGTGGCTCTGAACATGGGATTGCTGAAAGAAGACATACAAATGACTAAGAAATACCTAAAGATGTGTTTAAAACCCTTAAAAGCAGAGAAGTGCAATTAAAACTGCTCTGAGATTCCAGCTTGTCTCAGTCAAAATGGCTAAAATTATTAGAAAAATAAAATAAAACCAAACCAAAACAAAAACAATCAATAACAAATGCTGGTCAAAATACGGAGAAAGGAAAACTTCTACTCATTGCTGGGATCACAGGCTGATATAGCCATAATGGAAATCAATATGGTAAATTATCAAAAGGTAAAAGTTCATATACCATACAGTTCAAGTACATTGCCTTTGAAAATATACCCAAAGACCACCTGACTGGACAGATATTTGTTCAGCCATTTTTTTGCCAATATATTCACAACAGGTAGGAAATGAAATAACATAATTCCCTTCACCTGATGAATGATCATGAAAATATGATGTTTATGAATAATGGAATTTTATTCATCGGTAAAGGAAAAGTGAGATTTGCAGGTTAAGTAGAAGGAACTAGAAATAGTATACCAAGTGAGATATCCCAGACCTGTAGACAGGTACTATATCCTTTTCCTTCTTTATGAAACCCAGCTCTCAATCTTTGGATATAAGTGTGTCACCAAGACCAACCACAAAAAACAAAATCAGTGAAAACGGACTGCGTGTGGGAAGAATAGAGGTTCAATGGAGGAGCTCTACAGGTGCTAATACAGATTCCTTACTGGCAAAAGTCCCCAAGGAACATTTGCAATCTGTTCGGCATGGGTGCTGATTCAGAGAAACAGCGTTTCAATTGCAAAACCAAAGCATAAGCCACAGACATTCAGAAGTAGGCAAGCATATTAAGATATTAAGAAAAGCTATCACAAACTTAAGCAACTTTCACTTAAGTATTTACTTTAACAAGCCACAGACTTTCAGAAGTAGGCAAGAATATTAAGATATTAAGAAAATCTATCACAAACTTAAGAAACTTTCACTTAAGTATTTACTTTAACAAGCTAAATAATAGATGTGAACAAGTAAGAAGTGATGGAGTAAACCATTCAGGCCATGTGCAATCTGTTCAGTGATGGGACTGTCTCATTGCTTTGGCCTCTACTAGGACTCTGATGCTGTTTCCTGGTCTTTATAGTCTTAACACAAGTGTGCCAATCAGCAAAGGGCTTTGTAGCAATGCAGAAGTTTACTTTCCCAATGGTGTGACTGAGTCTGGGCATCGATGTGAAGGACAATCTTGGGAACTCACAGTCCACCAATTGGCATCCACACCATCTTCCCACATATGACAGTCAATAGTGCATTTGTAATTACCTAATTGTCTATCTACTCTTGTTTATCTTTTGACTATTGTTGTGAGAAGGTAAAATGTCCCTCATAAACACATACATTTGAATGCCTTGTCTTCACCTGGTATCAATGTTTAGAAAGGCCTTGGGACATTTACGAAATGGAACCTCACTGTGGCTGGGCCATGAGGCTTTAGAGGCCTACCCCACTTCCTGTTCACTCACTGATTACTTAATACAGATGTAGGATGACCCAACAGCTTTTTGTTCCTTGTCATCAAGACTTCCTTATCTGTTTCTTTGTCTTTTCTGGAACCATTGACTATATCTCCTTTGAAATCTAAGTTAAAACACATTCTACATAACACATCAGGTATAGTTCTTTTGAATGTTTGTGAAAACTATGTTTATAAGCACCTTCAGGGACACATACTGATAACTATTAAGACAAGCAAACAGATTCTTATTTACTCCCACGATAGTGTTGTATTTCAGCTACTGGGGAAAAAACAGTAAAATGTACTAGGACAATGAATGGCAATTCACTGTGATGAATGGGATTCTGAGAAACAAAAATAAAATCAGGAGGACTCTAACAACATATAGAAACACTGGAGATACTAGTTCTTATGGATAGATCAATATTATTTATTTATTCATTAAGTAACACAAATATAACCCCAACAGTATACAATGCTATAATAGGGAACAATGAGCATAAATGTGTACTGTGTGTACTAAGCAAGTAGTATTTAAATATTTAGTAATACCACCCCCCGCTCTCTCTCTCTCTCTCTCTCTCTGTGTGTGTGTGTGTGTGTGTGTGTGTGTGAAAACAAAGAAAATGAGGCCATGAATTTGAAAGAGAGAGGTAGAACACACAAAAGAGTTAGGAGGGAGGACATGGGGGAGGGAAATGACATAATTATAATTTCAAAAAAATTAAAATGTATTTGATACAATCTAGGAGAAGACATTCTTTATAAATTTTCATTTTGTATAACCAGGTGAACCATGTGATTTCTACCCAATCACCAAATCAGAAAGATAGTGGATTCTGATTAAAAAGTGGCAAAAAGAGATATTCTGGGTCCTACAAAACAATAACAACATTTGAAGTGACAACATCACATGGATTCAGGATATCCCAATGATCTCAATACATCATAACCAGATGCCTCAGTGATAAACTCGCAACAAATCTGAGACACCAAACACTGGTTTGGGGAATGCAGAATTGCTTTCCTCACACGAAAGCTGCATGCTGACCTTGTGGTTCTGAGACTCCGTTCTCACCTCCTTTTGTTCCTCTTGCCCTCTGCTTGACTCTTCCATCAATATTTTTTGAGCCTTTGCTCTGATCCAACCAACTTGCCTTGTCAACCCCCAAGAAACCCACCATATGGAAATAGATCTTTTGTGATGTCACTCTGCAAAGATCAATAGGGATGCTATCTTTTGGGGAAAAAATTTACAAGTATGCCTTCCTAAAAGTTCATCTTTCAGTGGATGTAGTTTGAGACAGAGTAGCAAACACTGGCTGTCATCGGGAAAGCTTGGTATGAGAGGAAGCAACTTAGAAGCCCAGAATATCCATGTGAGCATGACCAACCTCAGAAATCCATCTTCTCTCATGGCTTCTGTTTCTCATGGACTCATGGGATGGACATGCTTCTAGTCTAGCCTCTGAGATTATAAGTGCCTGCAGCCCTTTAAAAAACATTTTCTCCATATGATATTTAAAGCCTTCAAATTCTCTAAGGACTGGCGAAGGAGGGTTTTTCCTGTTTTTCCAAGCTGCCCTGTAGAACATATTATAATGTCCAGAAATGATGTTTAAAGTTTCAATAGCTTCTGGTTCTCTGGGCCACATCACCTTGCAGTTGCCCTCAAATTGTTTCTGAATCACGTTTCCTCTGGCACGAAGCAGAAGCCCTCGGTTCACATTACGCCTTACAATGCGCAGCGCTCTCACCCGCTGCAGAGGAGCTCTTATGTCAGAATGAAAAATGATAAAGCATAAATGAAATCGCAACCACATGTGCTCAGCAGTGTGGCCCTGGTCTGAGTGGCTTTTCAAAGCAGAGAGTAAGCCATCTTTGCAGCTGTCTGGAACAGAGATATGGACTGCTAGAAGGAAGGCTCTGTGGTCAAGGTCCCAAATCTGGGGGGATCTGAGCATGAGGTTGGAAGCTTTGCTGATCAGATTCACACCAGAAGTGATCCCTGTATGAATCTGGAAGTACAGTAAGTGAGGGAAAGGAAGATGGGGGATAGACCGGATAGAGGGTCAGATTTAAGCCCCTATGCCCAGTCAATTTAGAATCAGATTGCCTGAGCCTTCATTCTCATTACTAGCCCTCTGCATCCTCAATCAGATTACTACACATCTTTGGACTGTGTCCTTATTATAGGTCTTATAGCCTTTAAATTCACCCCCCGCCCTGCTAAGTGTGAAGTTGTTTAAATTCCTTCATGATAAAGTGCCTGATTTCTTAACATGACTTTCAGTTTCCCTTGTGATTGTGCCTTCTAGTTCTGAGACAATTTCCAGATTCCTTTGTCTTAACCACTCACTCACAGTTCCCAATACATACATGCCATGCTCCTGGGGACTCACCCATACTCATGTCTGTCCTTCAGTGTGTAAAGTTCTGGCCTCATGTTGACTTACTAGAGATGTAATAATCCTTTAGTGTTCAACTGAGATGTTTTCTCCTTTGTGAAGTCTATCTGGTAATGATCCTAGGAAAATGAATAGTTTTCTCCATAGACCTCTGAATTTGCATTTGCTGCATAGTTTATCAGAAGATTATAGCATGGATTTTTATTGGCATATAATTGTTCACCATACCTCACACTCTAGACAAACCAAACAAGGATGATCTTCTCTATACCTTGTCAACTGTGGGAATGACAGGAATCATTGTATACTCTTATCCTGTATTTCCTGGCTTTTCTGACATCTAAGTTCAGCAGCAGTTACAAATTGCCACTGTGAGACCCCATGTACCATTGTAATTAGCTAATATTAAAAATCTGGCTTTCCAAAATCCAAAATCATCCACTAAATATATACAAGCATAGCTTTATGTACATACTTCTTCACATACTAGCTATGAAATACTTTCTACAAAAAGCTGAATGAACACATTCATGAATGAACCATAAAGACAATGGAGTAGCAAATCAAAGAACAGTGTCAGATCAGTAAAGCCTGTCATCTTTTCAATGTTTTCGTGCCACATCCCACTTATACAAGAAGGATATTCTACCTACAATTGAGAAAAGGAAGTTGATAAAGATAAGGAATATCAAAATATTATGTACATATCATAATACAGTGGATAAAAAATTGTTTCTTCAATAAATGCTAGAAATACTGCCAAAATAATGTTACTAGAAAATCAATGGCAAGCCAGGAGTTTTTCTATAGTCCACAAGTCTTGTTCTCTCCATGTATGTTAGGCACCACCTCTCAGCAATTCTAATGTCCATCAATTACAGTTAGTGATGCTGAGCAGATTGATGCTACCATAGGGAGGAACTTGCCTTCACTCTCAATATTCCCAAGTTGAGCACGTCATTCTGGTGAGGTACATATGTGGTACCACTTGGGAGGTATTGCTCTGACTTTCTGGTCTCTACCCAAAGAGCTAAAAGGAAACACACAGGGTATCATGTAGAACACACATATATTTGTTGCAGAGTAGTAGCAAGCACATTCTGAAGGGTGAGAGCAGCAAACAGTCATTGGAACCATTGTTGAATGTAGCTTATCCTTAAGGGGCACTGAGGGCCATCACAAGAAAGATCATGTCTACAAATGTTACCACGTTGTCAGCACTCATTATTTATTCACCCTTTTTTCCTCCTTTCTTTTCATATTTCTTCCTTCCTTTTGCCTCTCTTCTAGATCATCTAGATCAGACAATTTTCCAGGATGGTATCAGCCTGTCCAGGTGATTCAGAGGCCTAAGGGGATTTTCTCTTTCAGGAATAGACAATGTTAAATATTGTTCTTTATTAAAAGAGTCCAAGTAGGTCAGTAAATTTAGACTGTTTAGATACTTATCTGTAGATTGCCTTCTGTGCAACTGAGGATGTTATCTGGGCCAGTGATTGACACAGGGCCATTCTTGACAAATTATCAACATCATGTAGTTTCAGTACTTGCCTTTAAGTGATATTGTCAGGAGGTGGAATGGTGCCTATTCTTAATGACTTCCAATCCATGTTCATATCACGACCTAACTAACATGACAACAGACAAGGTAAATGGTTTTTTTTTCAAGAATATGCTAGGGCAAAAACTTCTAAGTTGGTGGGAAATGTCCCAAATGCTGAGCAAATTGACTTAAGTTTTCAAAACTTTTTTTTTCATAAGAAATGTAGTTATACTGTGCATCTTTTATGTAGTATATAAAGTGCTGGATGAAAGCAGGGCACAGTTTCTTATAACACTGTATTACATAACTCCTAATGATGCTATGTTTTGTGAGTCACCAGGATTGTTTAGGTGGCTGTAGATAAAAGAAAGCTTCACATGAAAGTCTGCTTTAGGCATAACATGAAAAGGAAAACATACAAATGTTGGGAAATTTCATAGAATTTATCAAGCACAGTTGTCTTGTGAAAAAATTTTATAAAGTAAAATGAAATGATTTTTTAAAATTATATAAAATATATGATTTTTAAAGGACTTGTAAATTGTTAAGCATAGATGTTCATGAAGTTTTTAAACCTATGCATACGTTTTTAACGTATAGATAATTAGTATTTCTTTTGGTTAAGGGTTACCAGCAATAAATTTACTGAACCCTTGAAAAGCATTGTGGTTGAAGAATTGGGGCCTTCTGCACTAGGGTAAAATGGCTGATGTTCTTGAAAAGGGTAGACAGGAAGGGAGGACCCTTCAAATAGTATGAGATAGTTCAGAGAGCTGGGTCGCATGGTTTCACATTTGATACCACAACTTATAAATTACTTTTATTATTAAAACTGAACAAATAAGCACACATTTCCTGGCATATCTCCATTTAATTCTATGTGTATATATATTTTTATGCTTCTGAAAATCTCAGGAGAACCATGTTCTGTTCCCACCCACCCAACAATCATGGCCTAAGAACTTAAAAGTCACAACGCAATTCAGACTCAGGAATGATCCCTTCAGCTCTGCATCTCTATCACCTAATATATCCATAAACCACTAGTGTAAATGCTTGGCATGCTTGAGATATTTCTGCTTCAATCAAGCATAACTATTTACATAAAATATTTAGATATTGCATTTCTAATGCTTTTAAATAGAAAAGAAAAATGTTCAGAGAAGTATTTCTTTCTCCTTTCTTAACCTCATTTGTTGAGAGAGAGAGAGAGAGAAAGAGAGAGAGAGAGAGAGAGAGAGAGAGAGAGAGAGAGAGAGAGAAGAGCATCATGATCATGTTTTACATAAAGGGAAACAGCTCCAGGCAAACCTTGCTAAATATTTTAATGGTTTAAACATTCATTTTAGCAAGTTTTCTTTAATTTTCTTAACTTTGTTCCTTTTGAACTGGTGCAACCTTCATGTTTAATCCTCAGAGCTTTCAAGGAACAGCTCACAGAAAGTTATATACACAAATACAGCAAACATTTCAAATAAAGCAGAATGCATAAAACAGAGAACAGGAGAACTTTGACAACAGCTGCTAGATTTAACACTAATAGTTTTGAAAGATTTTGGCTGAAGGTTAAGAGAATCTTAGGACAATAAGCAGGCTTTGTATATAATGTCAACAGTCCTGTTGCAACATGTCGAGTTTTAATTTATTCCTTTTCATTTGTTTAAGACAAATAATATAATTATGGACGCCTGGTTCATGACATTCAATTTTTAAAATATCTCCAAAATCAATCATGTTTTTAAGAAATAACAACCTTTAGAAACCTCTGGCCTGCATGTCTGGTAATAGCTAAGATTTGGTCTAAATGTGATAATATAGTTCAAGCCTTCATGCATTTATTTTATTCAAATGACTTTTGAGTGCATTGGTGCTTCTGCACAAGTGCAAGAGGCTAAATTTTCTACTCATTTTGCAACTTCACATAGAATGTTGTGAATGATTTTGTAGATTGTGTATTGGGTACCCTGACCCACTCTACAGATGAGGCATATGCAGAAATTTCCCACTCTCTGGCATGTCTCACCAAAGATTCTAAAACCACCTTGTATAGATCAGAGGGGGTGTATCAATATATGAACACAAAGCAGAAGAGTAGATGTATATATACATGCAAACTTACAAAGGATGCCCTTTGTCACTGTTGGTCTAAATACCAAATCAGAAACCTGGCTATTGCATGGTAAAGTAACCAAAACAAGTGTTCTGATTGCTTGATACATGGAGAAAGATGAGGTTGGAGTGTGGCTTTTAAAAGGACTCTACAACATAATAGATGAGATGCTCTCAAGAATGCACATGGGAACAAGATGATACCGTGGCCAGTGGTGATACTTTCTTTGTTGTGTTCTTGTATTAAAGTGCAGTATGAATTTTTCTACATTCAGGTAGACAATACAACTATTACAGTCCAGTGCTCACAATTTGCCTGGACAATCAGCACCACTCCTTAGAAGAACTTGCCATATTAAGACCTCAACAGCATTAATCATCTTTCCAAATATACAACAGGTTTTGCAGTGGGTAGCTCACTCATGGTTTAATCACTAATTTAGCCTCACTGTCCTGTGAATGGATCATGGTCAGTTTTCACATATGAATTAAGGATTTTCCCTAAATAAGTGGCACATCTTTCTCCTTTAAGACCAACAACAGTTTCCAATATTTCTTTTTATCATTGCAAATGTTAGCCACTGGACAAAGGATACCCAAATATATGATATGATATTCTCTTTATACATGGAGATTCAAGAGCTTATCTTGTCACCATTGCTACTCTCTGGGGTTTTCTTAGATGTGATCTGGAAGAGCTCTGTTACCTTAACCTTGGAACAGACTTTACTGTCATGGGAAGCTGAGTTAATAGAGCCTTCCTGGAACACATATAAGCACAATGGTCTACATGCACATACACATAGGCTCACGTGTCTACATGGACAGACACATAGGCATGTGTGTTTATAAACACCTACACGTGGGTATACCTGTTCATATCACATGAATATACATGTAGAAAGCTGTACCAGAATAATATAAACTTTGATATCTCATTTAATATCAACAGTAAATAGGAGGGAGAGCTTCTATCTTATATAATGTTCTCTTGTTTACTGGTAAGTACTTTTATGTCTATGGATTGCTGAAGAAAAAGAAGGCCCAAAGGCCTCATCTCTTTTCTTCTAGAAGGCCTCTTGGGCATTTTATTATATGCATAGGACTGTGTTTGGTTTAGGAAATACAAAGATTAAGTATAAATCTAGACCCTGTTGTGCTTACAGTGGTGGGAAGGTCTATGGTGAATCAATGTCAGTACTACACAGAGTATAATTCTTCCTAGGAGAAGCACCCATGCTAAGACAAGAGGGAAAGTGTCACTGGGTCACTTCAAATCCAGACCTCCTTCTTTCCAGTTTTATAATATTTTATAAATTATAATATTTTATAATATATATTTTCCAGTTTATAGCATGTCCTTAGGACCATTGTCAAGACTTATAGAAATTGATACTCTGGGGTTTTTATTTCTCCAACACCAGTGAGAGTGAAAACTTATTTATGATCCACACTAGAGACAAGTGCTTATTCATTTTTCTACAGCATGAACTGACTTGCACAGTCCTTACCATATGTCATTAGACTATAAGATTCATGAGAACAGCAGTCATTTCCTTTGTATTAAATTTAAATTTTTGCTTGGGTTTGGTAGCAAGTCGGTGTCAGTAAAACTGTGTTGAATGAATGGAGGCCACAATTAGAAGGTCAACATCAAAGCACACTGGACCATGGTCACCCATCAGTCTTGAGTGGCATGTCCTGCACGGCTTGCAGCTTCATGTAGCAAACACAGACCTATGAAGTTCTAGTCCTTGCCCATGCTAGGACTCTGTGGTCTCTGATGGAATGGTCTCACTAAACCTTCCCTATTATCCAAATTTCCATATAGACAATCCTACCTTGTCTTCATGCAGGTGATGTGTCTCTGGGCTGTGTGTTGTGTGGCATCGTGACAGAAGAGTAGCCATCACCTTAGGATAGAGTATGTTAACTGTTAATTCCTGTCAGAAAGTAAAGGTTGAACACACTTCCCTTGATGCCCAAGAGCAGCACAATAAAGAAAGTGGTTAGAAGTTGTTTCCTATAGCCTTCCTTTACCCTAACATCTTGTGTTTCCATTGTATACACCATGAGCTGTATCAGAAAACAGGAGCTTCTCTGCTTCATGAAGTTAAACAACACTCTGAAAACCCACAAGAATACTAAAGTATTTTACTCTGAGTCCTTACCATACATCATTAGACTATAAGATTCATGAGGAATCATTTCTTTTGTATTAAATATATAAGACATTTAGTACAAGTACTAAAATCTTTGGGGAAACCTATCCATCCATCCATCTATCTATCTATCTATCTATCTATCTATCTATCTATCTATCTACCCTGCTCATCTTATGAAGCACCATATTGGATGAGGTGTAAGAGGCCAAATATTATCCTGGATGAGAATCAGGATGCTTTCCTGAGGTCAACAGAAAGAGCGTTAAGTCAAGTACAGTCTGTCTAAACCTTCTTTGGGTAGCTTCTGACAAATCACTCCAGACTCTAGGAAACTTGCTGTGTTTCCTGTAGTTGGGCAACTTATTCTCCCAAATTTTCATAGATATCCATTTCCCAACCCTCTTCCACCAAAAAAGACAGTAATTTACATTTCATGAAAAGTTCAAGGGCCTATTATTTGAATAGTTGGATAGCAAAGATTGGTGGAAGTCTCAGGAAATTTGACATTTTATAGAAGCATACATAGCCAGAAAGAATATACCTCATGGTGACTGTTTATTCTAAAGCTTTCTCAGGGATCAATACCACACAAGCATACATTAATTTATGGACTATTGCTGTGTAATGTCAAAAGCTCCACCCTAGAGCTGTCTTTTCTTATCTTCCTCCAGCCAGAGCTATTTACAAGGGCTAAGGGGCATGTTTGATGTGGCAATCTCCAGTTAATATTGGAGGGAATATGAGAATCTTATCTTTGTAGTCAAACATCTATACTTAGTTTCTATGCTTTCACTTTTTCTGAACCATAGTACTTAATTCTCTTTTTCCCCTCTCTACATGCATATAATCAAGTTCATAATATACTATGTAAGTGTATCTATTATTAATGGCTCCTATGGTTTGGATATAGCTTTCCCATGGAAAGGTTTTCTGGGTTGGAGATTTGGTCTCTAAGACAGTGGCGGTATGGAAGATTTTTAGACTAAGAACATTGTCCTTGAGCAAGGATTAAGGGTGTTCCAATGAAATCAATTGATGTTTCTAGAGAAAAGTTTGTGGTAATAACTGGAGTCAGTATGCAGAAGCTCTCTTGCTTCCTATCTTGCTCCAATGTAAATTTTTGCCCATATTTTCTGCCAGTATGTGACTCAATAAAGAGGTCACATCAGAAAACAACCAACTCCTTGAGTCTCCAACACTATGAGCTAAGTAAACCTTTTTATTCTTCATATGCTCCTTACCTCAGCTATGTTATTATAGCAAAGAAAACCAGACTAATCTAATTGCATGCTTACATCAAATTAAAAGCAGCTCAGAGCAGAAGAAATACACTGAAAATACAGAGAAATATTTGGCACAAAACTAAAAATCATATCTCAGTTTTATGTAAACTTATTCTTGAATGATAGGATAGAGTGACCATTTATTAAATGTGAGCATTTAATATATTATATTACAATTCTGATGCAGATGGAAATAAGAACGTGTCTGGATGAGAGAAACAGGATTCATGAACACTTGCACCTATTAAATAGAAGTAAGCCAAGCATAGTTGTAATAGATTTTGGTGCATGTCAAATTGTGAGTTTTTAGGTTCCAATGGACAAAATTCCTTGAGTGTCTGTACTCTTCTAGTTTTCAAATTTTACCATATGCTGGCAATTACATTCTTTGGAACGATTCAAATTTATGAAGAAACACTTGAACACCACTAGAAAACAATGTGTGAGAGCATGCAAACATTGTGGCAATTCACAGAGGTTCTAAAGGATTAAAATAGCTTGAAGACTGTTGTTGACACCGATTTCCTGTTGGAAGCCTGGCTTCATACATTTCCTTATGCAGTAGGCAGTTTTTTGTGTCTTAAATCCCGCTGATGCCAGCGTGGTTACTTGAGATGGATCCTCCCTGCTGCGTGATTTCACAGCATTGCTCTTTTTCACACATGCTGATACGCTGGTCAGTCATGTTTTCGAGTGATGTGACAAAATGTGGACCCAGATTTGTTTTAACACATGTTCATTGTAAGGATAGATGGAATCTCACAGATTCAAATCAAGAGTTGCAGTAACTGAAAAACTCTTCTAGGCCGGTGGTTCTGAGTCTTCTTCCAACATCTTCTGTGCAGAGCCAGCTATATTCGTATCTAGGTCTCTATTAAATAAGGGTGTGGTTGCAGCTGTCACACATATGTAGTGTATAAGGACTACTCTATAAGTGATTAAAACTTAAGGGCTTTTTTGTTTTTATTATTTTTTACTTAATCCATTTAAGAGTCCTAGGAATCCTAGGAAATCCTAGGAGAGCACTGATCATTTTCATAGGGTGGTATTCTTATTTACATCCCAATCATTGTCACAAAAGTGATATGATTGTTTAGCTCTCAAAATTAATGAATGAATCAATACTATATCTTGGGAATGTAGCATGAAGTCCCTAAAGAAGATGGTTTGTCTTAGCATTATTACTGGTATGAGGGAAAGCCATGATGAAAGCTACTTGGAACTGAAAGGATTTATTAAGTTCTGCTTCCATATCACAGATCATCATCAGAGGAATTCAGGACAGGGACTGAAGCTGGGCAGTCCCTGGACATAGAAGCTTATGCAGAAGCCTTGGAGGAGTGATGCTTTCTGACTTGCTCCTCATGGCATGATCAAACTGCTTTCTTTCAGAATCCAGTACTACCAACACAGTGATGGCTCCGCCCATAATGGGCTGGGCCCTCCCTTATCAATCACAAATTAAGAAAATGCCCTATAGGTTTGCCTACATCCTGATCTTATGGAGGTGTTTCCTCAATTGATGGCACCTCCTCTGTAATGATTCTAGCTTATGTCAAGTTTTCATTAAACTAGTCAGTATACTACTTTCAAAATGAGGGAGTAAAGTTGTGGAGTATAGGAAATGACAAATTCATATTACCAACAATGCATTCAGCATGGTTTGTAATGTACTTTAGATAACTTTCTAGCCAATGCATTAAAGGAGGATTTATTAGAGTAACTTACAGTCTGTGGCCGAGTTAGTCACCCAACAATGGCTATCCCCAAATTGAAAATGCAGTTATCTAGTAGTTTTTGAGTCCATGAGACTGGATGTCTTAGCTAGTTTGTCTTTAATCTACTTTGGAATTTTGAAGAAGTGTGTTCTAATACCAGTGAAAGAATCCCTCAGCAGCAGGAGAGAAAAAGTTGCCAGTGAGGGTTATGGAAAGCATACAAAAGCTTCCTTCTCTGTGTCCTTTTATGTGGGCTGCCACCAGAAGGCATGGCCAAGATTTAGGGTAGGTCTTCCCACTTCAAATGGTCCAATCAAGAAAATACCTCACACTCATGCGCAGCTACATGGAATTTGGTTGATTCCAGATGTAGTCAAACTGACATTTAAGATTATCCATCACACTGTAAAATAATGAAGAGGCAAAGGAAAAAGAAGAAAATAAAGTACTTGAAAACACAGGGCTTCATTTTAAGATAAATACTGAGTTGTTTAATAGCTAATTATGTGAGCCATAGTTTAGAGACAAAATGTAAAATGGGTACAAAGTTTATGTGAAGTTTAAAACTTGAAAAGGTATTAATAAATTCTTGTAGATAACAGTAATCAAAACATTGCAATATAATGTTCATAAACTATTCTAAGAATTCATGCTAAAGCTTAATAAATATGTACATATAATGTTAATGTTTGAAACAGATATTTGAGCTGAGTTACTAAATCAAACTGCATAAATTGCAAAGAATATAAGAAAATATTTAATCCCATTAATGATAGAATTAACATGAAAGACTAGAGATAAGTCCCAGTGCCAACATGTACAAGGTTCATGGTCCATCCTTTATACTGCAGAAAACAAATAACCAAACAAAAAATAAACTGATGTTAAAATATATTATTTTTTTTAACTTATATGACACACTTAATGGAAAGTTATCATAAATGCACGACTGTGCTCCTGACAAAGCTAATCTGCCAAGACCTATTATTTAGAAATCTGTAAAAAAAATAGACATATGAGAGGGAATGTGCCAGAAATTTTAAAAGTATAGATGAACATCAAACAATGATTCATAAAGGTTAGGAACTTAGATTTGTTTAGTGCGTGCAATATGTGTGATTCTGAAACATCAGAATTAAGCCCACTAATAAGAATAATTGAAGCAATAGCCAGAAGATGGAAAGAACCCAGATGTCTCTCAACAGAGGAATTGATACAGAAACTATGGTATATATACACAACGGAGTACTATTCAGCTATTAAAAACAATGAATTCATGAAATTCTTAGGCAAATGGATGGAACTAGAAAGTGTCATCCTGAAAGAGGCAACCCAATCACAAAAGAACACACATGGCATGCACTCATTAATAAGTGGATGTTAGCCCAAAAGCTCAAAATAAACAAGTTACAATTCACCAAGCTCAAGAAGGAGGAGGAGTTAAAGCTCAAGAAGTGAGGGGGCTTTGGTTCCCCTAAGAAAGGGAACAACATAGTCACAGGAGCAATAAGGGAGACAATGTGTGGAGCAAAGACTGAAGTAAAGGCCACCCACAGACTGCGCTACCTGGGGATTTATGCTATAAACAGTCAACAAACCCTGACACTACTATGGATGACAAGAAGTGTATACCAAAAGGAACATGCCATGATTGTCTCTGGAGGGGCCCTGTCAGAGCCTTACAAATACAGAGGCAGATGCTAACAACCAACTATTGGACTGGGCATGGGGTCCCCAATGGAGGAGCTGGAGGATGGTCCAGAGGAGCTGAAGGGGTTTACAGCCCCATGGGAAGAAACAATGCTTTCAGCCACCCAGATGCCACAAGACTCCCAGGGACTGAACCATCAACCAAGGAGCACACATGGTTCCAGCCAAAAATGTGGCAGAGGAAGGCCTTGTTGGGCATCATTGGGAGGAATGGTCCTTGGTCAGGTAAAGACTCAACAGAGGCCCCAACAAAGGGAAACCAAGGGGGTGGGAGGAGGAGGAGGGAGTGTGTTGAGTAGAGAGGCATATACATGGAGGCAGGGGGAAGGAGGAAGGGGAGGGGCTAGAGGTCTTAGGGGAGGGTGAATATCGGGAAACGTTTTACCATTGGCAATATAAATGAAGACGATATTCAACAAAAATAAATAAATTTAAAAAAAGAAACAACTGCTTGGAATAAAGGAAGTAAAAGATAAAAAAAGAATAATTGAAGCTCAAAGTTTACATAAAAATCATAATAAAATGTCTAAGCATCAATGTGACTTTAATAAATTAAATGAGTGTAAAATATCAATTTTATATTACTTAGTATACTGTGATATATTTAAAGAAGTTTATTTACAGAATAAAAATATCTTGAAGACTTTTTTTATATATTTGCTTGTTTGATACTAATAGTAGTGAAGTAATTTATCATTACTGAATTTGTCAGCAAGTATTTAAGCTGGCATAAAGAATATTGTCTAGCTAGAGGCAGGCCGAAATGTTAGTCTGTAAAAGAGATAATGGGAAAGTGGAAACTTCCAATAGAATCAACAAGACTAAGAATATATATCAGATTTAACAAAACCACCATCGATTATGAATATGTCAACTATTTGATGCTTATCTCTAGGCTCAATGAGTTTTAATACAAAGCATAAATATTTTAAGTGAGAAAGAAATTTTCATGAGGAAGTCAGGGGTCTTATTATCCAAAAGCACTTAACAGTCACTTGAAGCCAATAGATTCATCTGGATTTTGTTTATTATTGTTTGTTTAATTTTAGCAGAATACTACATTGGGACCTTAATTTCTGTATAAGTACAAAATAATAATTTCTTAAATAAATAATTTATTAAAAGTTACAGTAGCATTAAATGCATGAAAGAACCTTACACAGGTCTTTGCCTTTTGCAAATGGATTTTATAAAAATACATTTTGATCTATGAAAGTAATCCATCTAGGTAGAATGCATCCAGTCTTGTTCCAAGATTACTAGAGAAACCAAACCCAAGAGGGTATGATTAATAGGAAAAAATTCCTAAAGAGCATAGATCTATTTTTAATCTGCTCAATTAACTATTATTTTGCATTAAAAAACAGTAATAAAGGAATCCTTCCAAACTTATCAGCATTGACTTACTGCATGTGTGCAAATGACTCAGTTGCCCTCCTTTGTTATGACATGACACATATAGCATTGCTTCCATGTGTAGTCACAACATTGTGCTGAGCTTCAGACGACTTCATTCGTTGTATATTTTTTGGCTCACATGAAACCAAAGGTAATGAGCTTTAACACTACAAAGGCTCTGGAATGCTTTAAAAAACATTTGCTTCCCACAAGACAAATTAGCTGAACCAAGCAATAAAATGTGACATTAAGCATTCAATACTCCCATTTTTATGTAGTCCCAGGTCAGCAAAAAATGACCCCATTGGGGGCATTTCTCTAATGCTCTTGTTCAGAGTTCTACTAAAATCCTGTCTCTACGAAGCTAATCAATAGTTATTTATGCCCTGCAGACCTCCAACGAAAGCCTACCTCATAAATTGCACTCAAGGCATTTTGGAAGCTTCTGGATCTAATGCAGTTTATAAGGACCTTCTGTCAAGTGGACCACCCTGCATGCACACACATGTCTATATGTGTATACATGTTCTTTTATAGTTCCTCACTTTTACTTTTTCAAATTATATCCTAAAACTTTTAGAACAATTTCAAAGTTCCATGACATTCTGTTGTGACATTATTAGCCATTCTTTTGTTTAGGCTGCCTAGTTGCTAAGTGTCCCACTTTTAGAATGAGGAATGTGTCTGTCTTATCTGGGCTATCATGTCCTGATATGGGGTAGTTCTATAAATATACTATCACAGGAATCCAAAGAACAGAGTCTAGGAGAGTAAATAAAAATCAAAAAAAGGTCTTAGTCAATTTTGTGCTGCTTTATCATAATACTCCAGAAAAGGTAAATCAGAAACAGTAGGAGTTTGTTTGTTTTATCAATTTTGGAGGCTGAAAGATCTAAGATCATGAGTCCAGCTTCTTCTGAGGACTTTATGACTGTAGCATAACATGGCAGAAGGACAACATCATGTGATGAGTGCCATGTGACTCCAACCTCTGTATTCCTGCTATGCTGGCAGTATTGTCATGACTTAGGCATCTTGTAATCACCACACCTCTGAGTGAGAGACATCTTGGGTTCAGACTCCTTCTTAGAGAACCAGACCTACGGTTATGCCCCAACAAGACCTGCATCTAACAACATTTTCCAGGCTACCCCCCTATAAGCCCTGCATATAACACCAGTTTCCAGGTTATTCCCCAACAAATCTGTACTTCCAAGTTACAAGCCTGCCCCTGACACTTTACTTCCTAACAACTGCCAATCAGTAGAAAAAGAGAAGTTTAATTTATGTTTAAACACCTAGCACCAGCCAAGTATGCTAAAGGACAACAATACCCCCACATTCACAATCAGATGCTTGCCAGGCTAGAAGCCCTCACACCTTGCTTGCCGTTTTCTATAAAACCTTGTTGGGAAGAAAGTTTGGGCTGCCTCACTGAACTGTCCTATGGGTTGTTGATAAGTAAGCCCAAACATGAGTTTGGATTAGAGACCCTAATGTGATTACATCAGAGTTGGCTCCTGGTTGGTCTTTTGGGCTCTCGAACACTTCTTGGTACTAAATGAGTACATTTGCAATTAAATTTTAATATGATCTTGTGGGAGACATTCAAGTCATGGCAACCATTTTTACATGCAAGAGTTGAGGGCTGAAGGGCATAAGCATACTGTGCAAGAGTAGGAATTCCTGTCTTTCTACAATGAAAAGTTATTAAAGAACATTAAATTCACAAGCTAAATTGGGTTCAGTAATTACAACTTTTCAAGTAGTCCTGATTTCCCTTGATATCAGGCCATTGGTACATTTTTTTTCTAATTTTAAACACTGTTATTAATTCTCAGATTACACATTATACTTTATCTAGTACTTCTCTCTCTATGTGTATATAAGTGCACATTACAGAATGGTTAAATGAAAGTTAAAGAGATCTCATGATTCACAGAGTTCAAAGACGTCTTACAGATGGAGAGCTAATACAAACACAAAAATACTGCTTTTATTTAGATAATAAAAAACCAAATTGAACCAAGGTCCTCTCCTCCCAAGTAAGGCCAACCTCTGCTACATATGCCCCTGTAGCTATGGGTACCTCTATGTGAAGCCCTCGGTCCTGTGAAGGCTCTATGTCCCAGCATGGGGGAAATGCTATGGCAGTGAGGCAGGAGTTGGGGGTGGTGATGGGGTACCCTCATAGAAGCAGGGGGAGGGAATGGTCTGGGGGGGGTGCAAAGGGGAAACGAGGAAGGGGGATAAGGGGGGGAAAGGACTGAAGCCCTGAGGGCAAGCAGAAAGAATGGAAACAGGCAACCTCGGGAGATAGGAAGTTGGGGGGGGACCCTCCAATGCACCAGAGACCTGAGAGGTAAGAGACTCACAGGACTAAAAGGGAGGGACCTTAGATGAAATGCCTGACAGCAGAGAGAGGGAAATTCTAGAGCCCACCTCCAGAAGGAGCACAGGGCTTCAAATAAGGGAGAGGTGGGCCATGCCACAGTTACAACTCTGACCCGTAATTGTTGCTGTCTGAAAGAATTACAGGGATGGAAATGGAGAGGTGGCTGAAGAAAAGAAGGTCCAGGGATAGGCCTAAAGTGGAACCCAGCACAAGGGGAGATCCCAATTCCAGACACTACTACTGAGGCTATGGAGCACTCACAAAAAGGGACCTAGCATGACAGCTTTCCTAAAAACCCAACAAGCAGCTAAAAGAGTCACATGCAGATATTTGCACCCAACCAATGGACAGAAGCAGCTGACCCCTGCTGTTGAATTATGGAAGGGTGAATGAAACTGAGGGTGGCCCTGTAGGAGGACCAGCAGTCTCAATTAATCTGGACCCCCAGGATCTCTTAAACACTGGACCACCAAACAGGCAGCATACACCAGCTAATATGAGACTCCTAGCACACATACAAGAGGAGTGCCGGGGTCTGTATTCATTCAGAGATGATACACACCTAACCCTGAAGAGACTGAAGGCCCCAGGGAGTTTAGAGATTGTGTGAGGTAGGGGGAAGGGACATCCACATGGAGACAGGGGGAGGGGAGGAGGTGTGGGATGTGGAACAGTAGGAGCGTGGACAGTGGTTTGCAGGGTGCGGAATAAAATATGGAGTGTATAAAATAATTAATAATAATAATAAAGACAAAAAATAAATAAGATAACAAATAAGAAATTTTTAAAAAGAACATAATTGGAATACCTTAGAAAGTGAACATAGAAAACTGACAGATTTAGAATTACAAGACAGGAAGACCTGACTGAGGAAGAGATGGATGATAATGATAATAGGTGATATAAAGTAGGGAAGAACCAGCTGAGCTGCAACCATGGGAACAGTAAAGAGTTCTGTATTAGTCCTTGGATAAAAATAGCAGATAGACAGATGCTGGGTTAGTGGGCCCATCACCACAGTGTTAAAAATCCTTCTGTTCAGTGAGTCCAGGTGAAAATCTTGCATCCTTTCTCAGCCTGGTATATTCAAGGTTTCTAGCCTGCTTTATTGTCACTCTGTTTTTTTTTCTGTTGCAGTTTTTTTTCTTTAAGTGGTATGAGCATGCCCATGAATCCATCCACTACCAATCTTTATGATATATAAAGGAAAGGCGGCACTTTCATACTTTTCAGATTGAATTCTGTTATATCTGTGCCTCATAGTTCATGATGGACATCTACATGCATAAACAAGCACATAGAAAGCCAATTGTCATCAAAATTTAGGGAAATGATACTTTATAAAATGGACTCACTAAGGGTACAACTGCTGAGCCTGTTTTACACTATACAGAACAACTTGGAGCAAGATCTAAAATAGCACGCTGAAGAAAGGGATGTATCTCCATGTCTTCACAGAAGCTGTTAGATGGAAGTAACTCCTCAGCCATTAGATAAGAAGCAATCAGCAAGATTATCCAGGGTGAGAATATTCTAAAATAATGTTTTACAGTGAAATTAACAATTTTAACAGAAAGAAGATTGCAAGGGGGAGAATTGATGATATTTCATGTCCTTTCTGCCCTGGGATAAAATGTCTAATGGAAGTCTACACTACAGTTCTGTTCTGCTTAGTAGATAAGAAGATATCCTGACCAAACATGTCCTTCTCACATCAAGTTTACTGTGCTACAGGGAGTATCTGCCCCAAGGATTCTGAAAATGCTTTTCTTCCAAGGTAAACTTAAAATATTTTTATAAGACAAAGTAAAAAATGAGGACATTTACTTTTGGAAATTTTAATTATTTTTAAGAAATGCTACATTAAGTACTTTTTGAGAATCAAAAAAAATTACTAGAAAAACGGAGAAAATTGCTCAATTAAGCTGGTGACCCTGATAATTCGAATCCCTTCTAGTTGCTGCCTGCTTCATGGTCGATCACAATTCCAAGTGTTTTCTCCCCTCGGGCTACTCTATACCTTGATTCATTAACAACAGGAGATCTGAATACACCAAGGGCTGAGCTGGCCTATCAGCTTTATGTGTCAGTTGTTCCTTCTGAAATGTAATAGCCTAATACTTTACAGATGCTCTCTCTGCTACTTACAGCCACTGTTCAGAAAGATGCAAAGAGTCCTCTCCAAAACTAGAGGGGTTTTGCAACTTTAGCCAATTTCTGCTAGAAAAGGCTGAAGTTGCTGCTGCGTCAAGATGTCCTCTAACCTCTGCTATAGCTACAAATTAACTGTTTCTTCTCCTGGCTAACTATGTTGATAGCATCTTTTCATTTTGCAAATTTCTGTTATAGTGTTTATTTGTGCATAGATATTCCTCCCCCTCTCTGCGTAGTATATGTGTGTTGTGTGTTTGAGTCTCTCTGTCTCTTTGTCTCTGTCTCTG
The DNA here is from genome assembly GCA_964023405.1 of Apodemus agrarius. NCBI lineage: Eukaryota > Metazoa > Chordata > Mammalia > Rodentia > Muridae > Apodemus > Apodemus agrarius. Next base: position 108,359,064 of record OZ030011.1, on the reverse strand, counting down.
TCTTTCTCTCTCTCTCTCTCTCTGTGTATGTGTGTGTGTGTGTGTGTGTGTGTGTGTGTGTGTGTGTGTTGTGTGTGTATAGTCCAGAGTTTTTGCACATCTTCATCAACTGCTTTCCATATTATATTTTGAGACAGGGGCTCTTACTGATCTTAAAAGTTCACTGAGTTGGCTAGACTCCCTGTTGAGATGCTACAAGGATTTGCCAGGCTTTGCCTCCCTGGTGCTGTCATTACAGGAGTGTGCCAATGCCTTATGCTTGGGATCTAAACTTAGATTCATGCTTGGAGGTCAAGCATGAATCTTTACCAACTGAACTATTTCCCCAGACTAACTTTGTTTTCTAAGAATGTTAAGGGGGCATGTTTCCCTGACATGTTTGAGCATCTAAAAGGATTTTTATACTCTGGTTACAAGTCTTCCTGAAGAGAAGCACTCGGGACATCATTTACCATAACAATGGTAAAAAAACTGAGAACCCTCTTACACAGAACTGGAGATTACTGAAGAACTCAATGAGTCTAAGGTCTTACTTCTAGTCAAGAAGCTATCTAGAAAGAGCTATTGGAGGATGGAAAATCAGTTTCCTTCAGTATGTCAAGCAATCAAAATGTCAAGCACACTTCATGACAGGTCTGATACTCAGGGGTAGATGGACAATACAAATAAATCCCCATGTTTTTAGTTGCCCTTTTCATTTTCTTTTGTTCTGTATTTTAAGAGAGTGAAAGAAAATGAAGTTGGGAAGGTAGGGGGTAAGAGAGTATCTAAAAAGCATTGAGGAACAGGAAAGGCTGTGTTAAATGATACTTTATAAAAGTTTTAAGGAAAGAAATATTGCCTTTTTAAAGTGAATAGTTTTAAGTAGAATTGAAGATTGAACAAGGGGGAAATTACCAAAATGCTGATGAATTTGTTAGGAGAGCAGGGAATACCATAGGGTGGAAATGATCGTGTATGACCTGACTTGTTAGCTGTGACTCCCAGTTATTTTGCTGTAGGTTGCCAAGTTTTGACCCTGATGCCTTCAGGACTCCTTCCAAATCAAGACATCTTTAAGGGTCCAATTTCACTCTCTTTGCTCAACATCTTTAGTTTTAGCTTACAATGATCCTCAGTTAAGAAATTAGTGCATCAATCAAGCAGGCACACCTTCCTCTCTGCCTGTTCATACTTGGAGAAAGATGGGGAGAACCATCTTCTCTTTTGACTTAAAGTAAAAGAAGAGGCAAACTGATAGAAACAATGGGAGTCTGTCTGCAATCACCTTGGTTGCCTAAAGAACAAAACTAAACACTAGATAGGCAGTGTGTGTCCTCATTTCAAACACATCTTTAGTGAGCTTGGGTAGGCAAAGGAGACTTTGAAGGAACAACTATTTGAAACAGGGTTCAGTGAATCCAGTAGATCTCACATTTGTTTGGCTGACATAGTACTTCATTATTCTGTAACTTCTGTGAAATATTAATAGATTCTTCTGTGTGTAAATATATGATATGCTGTTTTATAATATATCATAGTAGAAGATATATGTATATTGCATCATCTTAATAGATTGTTCTTTCAGTGGTATTTCTTCTCAATTGTGAAATAAAAACATAGTTAACTAACCATAAAGCAATAATTATAAAATAAGTCCTAGCTATTTAAAGGAAGCACAATATAGACTGATGTCAGTCTTCTGCAATTAGGTGATAATAAAGCAAGAATTAACGCAAATGCTGACAATTAGTGTACCATGTACATAAAATACTATTTAGTGACTTTGCTAAGTTCAGCAAAATTGCAAGAGTTTACAAATATTTCAAATATGCCTTCACCTCATTCTTACTTCTGTCAGAGTATAAAGGAAAGGCTAGCATAATTGTGTGTGATTTGCCTGTGTGCAGATATAATTTCTATGTCCTTCCATGCCCTCTCATCCCCATGAAGAGGCAAATCACTATATCTGTTCCATATGGAGCCTAAGTTGGAAGGTAACAACCAATTTAGTCATACTGTAACTTCCACCTGTTTGAAAATCATCCAAATGACAAGATTGGGTAAAGAATTTGCTGTACACATGGTAAACAGGAATAAGAAAGGCATCAAAGGTATATAGACTTGTACAAACATATTCATATACCTTGTTTCATGAACTTCAAGTGGCCTTGCTATGACTTCCCTTGTCACAGGTGATGCTATATGTCATGTATATGCTACGTGTTACCTAGTCTCCTGATGCTGTGCTTGCCAGCACTCTGGTCCTTCCTGTTATTCATACGCATCTTACTCTCCTCTTACTCAGCTTCCTTCATGTCTTTACTCCCACCAATACACATTCACACACTGTATCAGGATCCAAAAATGTTTGTTGATTTGGTCTACTGAACACTTAGCCAACTTCAAGTTATTCTTACTATCATAGCAAGGTTACTTCCAACATATTTTCCACATGTAACTGTTCATAGAATATGCAATGGGCCAAGTGTTTGAGCTTCCCAAAATACAAAGGCTGGTATCCTGCACTTTTAGGTAGTGGTAAAGAAGTGGGGATGGTGGAAGTATAGCTATCCATGGAATGGATATCCATGGAGTAGAATTAGGCCCTTGGAAAAGTGAATTCAGAGACCCTCATCCTTTTATGCATCTAAGAATGCCATTAGATAGCACAAACTCAGCCCCCACTGGTAAGCTGATCTTGGGTTTCCAGTCAAGTTCCATGAGTAATAAACTGTTGTTTATAAGCAATATAGATTGTAAGTTTTATAGATGCCAGAATGGACTAAATCTTAAGATTTATTTCCAACATGTTCAATATTGGTATTAAACATGTCTTGCTGTTCAAAGAACAGTGTTTTTATAGTCTGCAAAACATAATCATTCTCTATTTAAAATTTATATAATGTTTGTTAATTATATTGCTAAATTAAATAAAAGGAATGTCCTTGGAAATCCCTTAGGTTTTTCCATCACAAAATGAAAGACTTCAACAATATAATCTAAAATCCACTTTTAGTGCTAGTATTCTGGGATAATCTTTAGTCAATCATATAAATGCTGTAAGATAGTCACTGTTCTATTGTGGTAAAGAAATAACCATGGCAATGCATATTTCATTAGATATTTTCTTTATTTATATTTCAAATGTTATCCCCTTTCCTCATATCCCTGACCAAAAAAAAAAAAAAACCCTATCCCATCTCTCATCCTGTATTTAAAATTTATATAATGTATGTTAATTATATTACTAAATTATAAATATATTTAAGATTCTTTTTTATCCGGTTATTACATTTGGAATATACTAAGTACTTACATTAACACCTCATTCATCTGCAAATCATCTAGCTAAAATGCCATGGTATTATTGGAGAATATACAATTCTCACTTTTAATAATGTAGCTTTAGGATACATTTCCTTTAAAACAAATTAATTACATGCTTGGCCAGCGACAGCATTTAATATTCCATAACAGAATTAATTGTTCCGTTAAAATGCTCACCAACCCACCCACTCCAACTTCCCTGTCTTGGCATTCCCCTACAATGGGGCATCGAGCCTTCTCAGAACCAAGGGTCTCTCTTCTCATTGGTGTCCAGCAAGATCATCCTCTGCTATATATGCAGCTGGAGCCATGGGTAACTGCATGTGTACTCTGATTGGTGGTTTAGTCCCTGGAAGCTCTGGCGGGGGGGGGGTGCCGGTTTATATTGTTGTTCCTCCTGTGGTGCTACAAACCCCTTCAGCTACTTGGGTCCTTTCTCTAGCTCCTCCATTCCCCAGTGGTGCTCAGTCCAATGGATAGCTATGGGCATTCACTTCTGTATTTGTCAGGCACTGGTAGAGCCTCTCAGGAGACAGTTATATTAGGCTCCTATCAACAAGTACTGGTTGGCATTCACAATAGCGTCTGGGTTTGGTAATTGTATATGGGATGGATCCCCAGGTGGAGGAGTCTCTGGATGGTCTTTCCTTCAGTCTCTGCTCCACAGTTTGCCTCTGTATCTCCTTCTATGGGCATTGTGATCCTCCTTCTAAGAAGGTCCAAAGTATCCATACTTTGGTCTTCCTTCTTCTTGAACTTCCTATGTATGGTCTGCGAATTAAAGAAAGCTTTTAATTGGAGGTTTCTTACAGTTCCAGAGAGGGAGAATTAATTAACATCATGGTGAGGAACATGGTGTTGGAGCAGTAGCAGAGAGCTACATCCTGAGGTGGGTAGAAGAAGAGAAGGAGAAAGGAGAGAGAGAGAGAGGAGAGAGAGAGAGAGAGAGAGAGAGAGAGAGAGAGAGAGAGAGAGAATAAGGAGGGGGTGAAGGAGAGGGAAATTGAGAGGGGAAGAGAGACAGAGAAACTGGCCTAGCATGGGATTTTGAAACCTCAAAGCCTAGTTCCAGTGACATACTTCTCCACCAAGCCTATATCTAATCCTGTACAAATAGTGCCCCGCCCTGGTGCTGAGATTTTGGGAAGGCTCCGATAGCAAAGATTCCTATTTTTGCCAAGCTCTTTACATAAAAGACAAGGGAGTTAGCTATTTGCAAAGGTAGAGAGCTTCAAGTATGGTTCTGTCAAAGTCACTAGAGATTCTAGGAGCTCAGGCAGAAGAAACCAGAAGTTTGTTTCTCCACCACTTTATCTGCACTCAGTTAACAATCTGCCTATAGGTCCTGAAACAGCACCAATTGGAAGGTCTTTCCTAAGGACAATTCCACCTCTCCTCTCTTACCTTCATCTCACAATGGCAGTTTGTGCTTTCATGCGTCCCCTGAAACTCAGGTACTCATCCATGGAAGCCATTGGATTCTGACATGTGCCACACGACTTTAGAAGCATGGCGGCATACATAGCCTAAGCAGAATCAGGACTCCAGTCTGAAAGAAAGATGCATACCCCCGCAGTGCTCACAAAGATAGTCTAAAATCTCCTGTTCCCCTGCTCTGACACATAATACAAAACAAGCAGTTTCCTTACCTTCAGACCAGAGGGTGGGTTTACTGACACCCCCCCTGCAGCTCTGCCTTTCCTTGTAGCACCCACTACTCTGGAGCAGAGCTTTGCTGGTCTGCATTCCACATGTGCCCTCTATCAAGGAGGTAGGGCTCATAACACTCAGCAATGTCTTATGAGGCTTTTTCTAAAGACCTTGCACATCCCAAAATTAGCAGAGGCAAATCTGCTTCTCATTATCCTGATAGTCAATGATTTATACTCTCATACTGGGGGAGGGGAAAGTTCTAAAGAAGGCCAGCCATGTGGCATGTTATTAACCCTTCTCAGAGAATGTGCTTCCAGCCATTCTCTGGAGTCACTTAGGTCACCCTTCTGAGCCTCAGGTCCTAGTGAGCTGCTCCCTCTCTTGGGTAAACACACATTTGTTTCATTGTCTTGAACTCCTGACATTTTAACTATAGGTATAGATAGAAACAAACTCCTCAGCCCACCCCTTGGCAACCTAAACCATGTTCCTCTAGTGAGGCTGATTATGTGAGTTTTACATTCCTCCCATTACTTGAAAACAGGTAGCGCTTTCTCTTATTCAACCACACATTCAAGAACAAGTCAGCAAATACATGTACCAAAATTAGTCGAGTGAAATATAGGCAGCTTTTTGATGAAGAAGATTTTCTAATAAAAAGAATCTATCATTTAAAATCTCACCTATTCTATATGTCAGAAGGTGTTTCCTGGTATAGCATATCTTCTTTGAGGTTTTATAGACACCAGGAAGCATATTTGTGAGCGATGAATATAAATATGTGTGTGAGAGAGACAGAGACAGAGAGAGAGACAGAGAGACAGAGAGAAACAGAAAGACAGAAAGACAGAGAGAGAGAGTGGAGAGGGGAGAGAGAGAGAGAGAGAGAGAGAGAGAGAGAGAGAGAGAGAGAGAGAGAGAGTTAATTAGGTGATTAGGAGAAAGCTAAGGAAATACTTTCTTCAATGTACATTAACCAGAACACAGAACATAGAGGACATTGTATAAGTTCAATGTCTTTGTAGATACACAGATATAAAATCTTTTGTTTATTTTAGATTAAAACTTAAGGTGGTGTGGAGTAGATCATCAACAATGAGATCCTTGGAAAAATAAAGTTCTGTTGCTGATTTATATCTACCTCTTGCTCATACAGAGATAGAGATAAGAGGAGTGTTGACCTGGAATATTGGTTCTGGGAACACCTTGTATACTAGAAGTAGTCACAACGGGTTTTCTATGTTTTTTTTTTGAACCCAGAGAAAAATGACTGTGCTAGTAGATCCTTCAAAACTTGCTAGATGATGATTCAGTGTTTGAGGCAAAATTGTTCAACTTTCTGGTGTTGATCCTACCCCAGACACATTGGAGATTCAATACAATAAGACGAGGGATGCATGCAAGCCTTAGCCATCTCAGCAGCCTCAGCCTCAGCTCCATGTTTTGTAAGGTGAACCTTGTTGTTCTGTTTCTACAGAATGAGGGACCTCACCATGGCTTGTGTGTGAGCTCCAGATTTAGGCTACATGGGAGCCTGGAAAGAAACAAAGCCTTTTAAAGAATTACAGTAGCCCAGGGAGTTGTTCACTTGGACACATGTAGGAGTATTAAGGGCAAATGTCAGTCTGTCCATACTACTGCAGATATGGCTTTACCCTCTATCCTAGGATCTATAGAACAGTCATTATTAGAGCCATTCATAAACAAACAAGTACAACCTTGGAAGATCTCCCCTAAAGCAGTGATCCTGGTAATACAGACGTGATCTCATCTTCCAGTATAAGTGTGAGTCTTTAACAAGAAAAGGCAAAGAGTAACCAGTGCTCACCAATCAGATGTAAAGTAATCATCCATGAAATCCTAGACAAAGAAATAAGGGCAGGAGGTTGAGAAAACAGATCCCATGCTTATCTTGGCACTTTAGAACCTGGAGATTTCTTTTTGGAGTACTATTGCATTGATATAGAATGCCTACCAATTAAGAGCTATAGTGTTAAGTTGAGAGATTCTAGTTGTACTTTATTTCTTTTCTTAATATGATAATGTGCTACATGTCAGTGCCTTAACTTACAGGTAATTGTAAGTTCCCATGATGCTAGAAATCAGAAAACTTAGCTCAAAGCAATTAGAAAGATGGTGATTAATTCCTTCCAGGAAAGCCCAGGAACACTTCCTTGCCATCTCTACTTTTCTAGTTCCTAGAGACTGAATGCTCCTTGGCCTTTAGCTTCGTTCCCCTATATCCACTATGGGCAATGGGAGGTGAAGCCCCTGACACATAACAAATGGGGGCTTTTATGTTTCCTTTCCCAACTGAAAACTGTGTGGCTACATTGGGCCCAACTAAATAAGCAGAATAACCTCACCACATTAAGTTTAGATGATTAACAATATTAACTCATTCTGTACCTCTTTTCCATACATTCCAACATATTCATGGGTTTCCTGAATTTCTTCGAAGGTGGAAGATTTCCTTTGATTCCAGGTTAGTACTTATATCATAAGGTTAGATATTAGATTTGCAAAGAAATAAATTTCCAAGCCTTCCCAAGTCTAGCAGAAAGGGAAAACATAATATATTAGTATTGGACAATAAATGAAACAGATTAAAATTAGATTACTTAATATAACCTCTGTTGGGCTGATGCAATCTGATAATTACGAGACTGTTAGTAGCAGAAGAGGGAGCTTCTATTCATTTGCAGGAACTTGTCAGCAGGCTCGGATATGTGGAAGTGTGTGATGGCCATCAAACTGCAGCAACGTGTGAGATGGATAAGCCTCCTCTCATTTTGATGCTTACAGGTCTGAAGGCTAAGCATGGAAGCACTCATGTGCAAAACTACTTCTTGTGCATGAGACTTGTGAAACTGTCCAGAAGGATGATACTTTTCAGATCCCGAAGCCTACAGGAAGAGAACAAATCTTCCATCTCCCCAAATTTCTGATGAACAACAGACACTCCTGAACACTGTCATCACAGACCGATGTGATGGAAAAATCTGCAGTTCAACAACTAGGGTGTAGTTCTGGCAGAAGAGAATCAAACCATGACAGAGCTGCTAGAATTGACAGAGACCACTGTCATACCCTGCCTGTGACCTCAGATTGTGACTTGGCACTTCTCCATGAAATGGCTAACAATATGGCCCTGGTCCCCATGCCAATACTTTTCTCCAGTTATGGAGGGTTATAGATCCTCATAAGTTATCCCCCAAAGGCATTTTTTCTGTTACTTTTTTTCTTGGAAAAATATTCTGTAAATGACTTTTTAACCCAATTCTAGTTATTCTGTAGTGTGAGCATCTACAATTAAAACTCTGTATGGGTTGAATGCATATTCCTATAAGGAAAGAGATAAAAGAAAAAGAAACATGTTCCAAAAAATGTCATAATGAGAAAAGAATAATGACAACTACTTTAGACTAATGAATAAGATGACTCTAGTAAGTCTTTCAAGAGAGGTGTTATGTGTATGCATATGTAAAATGTGATAATACAGAGGCACACTGTGGCCAGACGATGCTCCTCGGTGGCAGGTATTTAACACTTTCAAAACCTATGCTCATGTCTCAGCTCTGAAAAAACCCATGGCTCCTACTACAGCACCTATGCCTTTGTCCTTTCCAGGCTTTCTAGGGACTATTAAAGTAACGGATATTTGTATAAATCACACCCAATTGTATGTGCCATCCTAGAAATAGTCTCAGCTTTATGTTTGTATCTAGATGGTGAATCACTATCCTTCTAGGCTTGGAGAAATAACATATTGGGTTCTTTGTCACAGACTCTCACCACTGTTGATGTCTCTTTGTTTCTGCATTACCTATTTTTTTAGGGGTGGGAGAAGTTTATCTTTTCAGATGGGGTTTCTCTATGAAGATGATGGTTGCCTTTGACTCTTTCATCCTGAGGCCTTTCCAAGTTATAGAACAACATAGTTGCTTCATAACAATTAATGCATATATACATGATTCACCTGAAGACAACATTCATACCTTACCATTATTGGTAATCTGGTGCTATTGGTACTCAGAATCTGCTTTGTATGTTTTGAATGAGCAAATTAATTAGCAATTCAGTAAATGAGCAATTGAGTCAATGAACATGTACACAAGTGAGTAAATGTCTAATCTAGGGAGTGGCAGGTTAAGCAAATGAGGCAGGCAGATGTTCCTGAGACTGAGGATTCAGCCAGGTGTAGTTTCTGTGATCAAAAACAATTTGATACCCTTATGTCCAAGGGCTCTGAGTAGTGAGTTTACTAGAATATAATGCTGAATGCAATAAGGATACATGCTCCACTATGTTCATAGCAGCCTTATTTATAATAGCCAGAAGCTGGAAAGAACCCAGATGCCCCTCAATGGAGGAATGGATACAAAAAAATGTGGTATATATACACAATGGAGTACTATGCAGCCATTAGAAACAATGAATTCATGAAATTCTTTGAGAAATGGATGGAGCTGGAGAACACCATACTAAGTGAGGTAACCCAGTCTTAAAAGAATACCCATGGTATGCACTCACTGATAAGTGGATATTAGCCTAGAATTTTGGGACACCAAAGACACAATCCACATACCAAATGATGTCTGACAAGAAGGAAGGAGTGGACCCTGGTGCTGGAAAGCTCAAAGCATCAGTGTAGGGGAATACCAGAACAGGGAAGTGGGAAGGGGTGGATGGGGGAAAAGGGGGAGGGAAAGGGGCATGTGTGACCTTAGGGGACCAGGGAACCAGAAAAAAAGGGAAAGGAAATGTAAATATAGAATATATCGAATAAAAAAAGAAAAAAATATAATGCTGAGCAGGATCCTCCATTTGAGACATTTACTTGAAAATATTTTGGATTTCTGTGACTCACACTTGCATTTTAGAAATTCTGTGCATAAATGGGAGATACTTACATATTATGAGAGGCAACAATTATTTTAATTGATAATAGTACTTAATTAAGGTTTTGTTAATCAAATCTAAATATTACTCATGTGACTGTGCAGCATCTATTAATATATCTTCAATAACCAGGTATATTTGTAGCAATGACAATGAAAACTAGAAATAACATGCGTTTTGAAGTCCATGAATCTATGCTCAAATTTAACCATTTACCTCCAGGATGATCATACATGAGTGACCTAAACTCACTTGAAAGGATCTCCATACAGTCTAATTTTCAGGATTATTTTAGAGACTAATGGAGTGGTACATAGAGCCATGGGCACCATGCTTGGCAAAGAAGATATACAGAAGAAGCTTTTATCTCAGCAGGCTTCAGGTTTGTGTCATTACAACAGTGGTGACTGGTTTGATAATTGCTTAGGTACTGAACCACTGGTTTGAAAATTCTTGTTATAGAACAAGGACCTCTTTCCTAAAGTCAGTTCTAAACATCCATTTGAAATGCTAATGATACTGGAATGTACATATGAATGTCATATGATTAAGCTTTGCCCTCTAATATATAGAAAATAACTGATACTCAACATCTCCATTGAATTAGTAGGAACAGAGTAGGGTAAAGAGAGAACTTCAGAAAATTTCTTTGGGAAATTACTTTCTCCTAAGCAATCAGAGCCCCAGTATGGTAAAAGATGCTTTTTTGCAGCAGTGGTGTACAGTTGAGTTGAGTACAATGAACTTTTCAGGAATATGACTTACTATGTATTATGACCATAAAGGGTAGGACATTCATATTGATGATGGGTCAGTCTTTGATAAACAGAAATATATAATCTCCAACATAGGCCCTTATATTACTCTAACATAGAGAAAGTAGTTCTTTGGAAAATATGGATAAATTAGTATTCTATTTTTATCCCTGTTGATGAAAACAAGACCCTTCCCCTCTAGAGAACGAGGGGTGCAGGAGCACAGAATGTAAATCCTTTTCTAGGTCTTGATTTGTGCCAGTGTAGTGCCTCAGGTCTCTGCTGCTCTGTTTTCTGTTCTTGGCTCTTCACATGCTTCGAGAGTAAAATAACTAGGTTGGCACAAAAGGCCTTCTTTGGCATCCAATGGCTCTTATGAAACAGCACACTGATGAGTTAAATGAAACGATTCAGAAAAATACCTATTAAATTTCCCTTTAAATACTCATGGGTTTAGAAATTAAGCAAAACTGCTTTGGCATGATGCAGTCTGGATTTTAGCAAGCCCAAAATGTTTGAAAAAATTGTTCAAGATGTTTTGACAAACAGAAAATGCCACTAGGTCCTCCCCTTTCTCTGGACTTCTTCCTTTCTCTGTAAGAGGAAGGGTGTAGGTTGTAGGATGACTAGCTAATGTTTCAGGAAGTTCTCTTTCCCACAGAAGAGAATGATCCATAGCCTTCAGTTTAATGATCACCAGCTTCTTTCTTTGGCTGAAAAGTAACTGCACTAGCTTGCTTCATTTTAGAAATGACATAAAATTAAACTGGGTGACTCTGGAAAGTTCAAAGTAAGGGCCTTAAGTACAGAAGACTTATTTTTAAACAAACCCAGTTATACTTATGTAACTGGAGTCTGCAATGGTTCCTGGTCTATGCAGAGAATGTGAAAGTCATGAAATGGTCCTTTAGCTTTGGATCTATCCCATCCCTTTGAGCACCGACTAGTCACCACCCCTAGTGACCTAGGTCCTTGACCTTACTTGTCTCTTTAAAGAAGCCATCATGTAAGGTACTGAATAGAAATATTCCACAGAAAACAGCGTGGCAAGAAGAATAATAGACCACAACAAAGGTTTTTAGCTGCATTCCCAACCCCTTCCTCTTGGCTATGTTATCAGTATTAGTCAGGGTGGAGATAAGAAGTAGCTTCCTTCAGTGATCCCTTATGACAAAGAGAGAGTCCTTGGGTTAAGCCCAGTTCTCAGTTCTAAGATACACACTTAGATGATTCAATACATGTCACTCTACAATATACGTTGTTATGGGATTTGATTTAAATTTTTAAAGATTTGCCTGCTTTTAATTCTTTAGTAGTTTTATACATATAAGTAAAGGATTTTAATAATTTCAATGCCACTTTTACCCTCTTTCATGTCTTTACCCAATGAAACCCTGTTTTACTTTCCAAAAATCCTCCCTATATTTTACATGTCTTCTTTGTGTAGCTATGTGCATACCAATGCAGGTGCCTTCAGAGGCCAGAAGAGGATGTCCAATCTTTTGGAGCTCCAGTTACATGTGGTTGTGAGATGCTGATGTAGATGTTATGAACCAAACTCAGATCCTCTGCAAGAGCACTATGAGCTCTTAATGACTAAGTTATTTCTCTGGCTCCTGATTTAAAGTCCTCCTTTACTCTACGAAATAATGAATTTAATTATAGTTGTTTGAATGAGACTATGTGGGAGGTTATCTACTGAAACACAGAGTGACTTATCAGTGGCTATACCACCAGTAAAAAATGGCTTCTCCTTATCCAGTAACCATTAAATGGCAAGAGGTCCTTAGGGAAGGTTGGGACCGCATAGCTCCTCCCCCACCATAATTAAGTATTAAAGATCCTGGTCTTATGTGCATTTTGTGCAAATAATCAAGAGTTGTATGATGATGAGAACAGTAGCTATGACATGTCCATAAGACATCGCATTTTGAAACAAGTCTTTCCATTCTCCATTTTGTTCATTCTTTTTGTCTCCTCTTCATGATGTTTCAAAGCCTGGGAGGATATGACACAGATATCCCATGTAGGTATGAACACTCCACTGGAAGACTGTGACTTTACATGTGCATTGGTAATTTGACTCACAGATTCCCACCCTAACCCCACTTTCTCAAGAAAGGAATACAAAAACACAGATGCCTGAACGTGCATGTATATGGACATATGTGTGTGCATGAACACATACACAAATACACGTATTGTTTGTGTTCATATTTATGTAAAGTTAGATATACACAATAAATTTAATTGTCTAATTTTCTCAGCATCTTTAAACTTATAATGAAAGTTTATGTGCTCATACTTATAATCTCATTTTCTTCCACAACTCTACCATCAATTAAATCTGAAGAAAGTGAAAACCCTGTGGATTTTACCATTGCTAAGAAGCATGACTGAGGCGGAATCCTCCAAAATGTTTCTTCATAACAAAGACGGAGATAATTTATTTAACCTTCATTCAACTCCCTAACACTACCAAGTGATTTTTACAAAAGGACACAGTTGTGGAGTCATGCTGTAGCAATAACCAATGGGCTCTTCCCTTCAGTTTTGATGGCCTTAAGCTACTTGGATAAATTTGAGACTAGTGAGACCCAGCCATTCTTTGGCAACTCAGTAGAACAATTCAGGAGAAAGTTTCCATTGTCTAGTCACATTTCCCCAAGCCATTCAGCAACCGAGCAGGTCTGGTTCAGTTTTCCTTATGGCAATCTGAATAGACTTCAGGATTTAAAAGCCAAATTCATATTGATGAACAAGAAACCACACCTTTCCCCTGGTCATTTTGGTATGTGCTATTAACTGCTGAGCCATGAAATCAGGAAGCTGTGGGGCACCAAGGGACAGCAAGAAAGAGCTGGGATTGATGCCTTTTAGCATATGCTAATGAATACATCACAACATTGTAAATAGAGTTAGGAAGAATCATCTTAACAAGCCAGATACCACACTTCATAGCCTAGACACAATCTCTTTGCATGTCTTATAGCATTTTGTCCTCAACAAAGCTCTATAAAGGAAAAAGCATAGAAATTGTGTTCACGCTTTAAAAATGAGGAAGGTAAATGTGCCACACTTGGGAATGGCTTCCATCTCATTGCCTGGCATGGGGAGCTGAGAGGAACCATCCACAGTCATGGCTCATCTAATACAAGTCCACTAAAGCCAAATCAAATCACATTTTGGTCTACACATTCCTGCCACAGCTTAAGTCAAAAACATTGTATATTTTTCTGGCCTTTCTGAACGTTCCCTACTGTTTGAGTCTCAGATTGGACTTTGTATCACGGAGCAACATGTCATGGAGCTTAAACTGAATACAAGCTCTTCCCTGATGCTCTCTCTCTCTCCATCTCACTCTGCTGTCTATCATACAATCTTTTTCATATGATAGCCTGTGCTCCCTCTTCTGTCCTAGGATCCTCTTACCCAGACCATATTTATAGCCATTCTTTCTTGAATACTTTATTTGTTATATCTGTCTTCAGCTGATTTTAAAATCCCTGTCTCTCTGAATTCCCTTTTATAAGAATGAGTCTTTGCACAGTCAAACCTTTATTCAATACTGTAAGCAAATGCAGGCACAGCTATAGAGTGTATTCTTTTAAATAAATAATCTCCCTTAAGAGTCCTGCACTAGTTTCTAAACTATCATTTTAACATTTGTCCAAGAAACACTTAAAGTAAGTATGCCTACTACCTCTTGATGGTAGGCATCACTTTTACCACCTCTTGCTGGTAGGCATCACTTTTACCACCTCTTGATGGTAGGCATCACTTTTAACGTGATGGTAGGTAGGCACAGATTGACCTTTCCACTGAATTTCTGAGTCTTCTAGTCTCACTAAATATGTTCTACAATCTAGAAAAGAAATACTTAGTTATCATTCTTTATTAGTGAACCAGAAACTGTGTAATGGAGTTGGCCCTGTGGTCTTCTCAAGCCAAAATTCACTTCAGAGAAAGGCTCTTTGAACTTAAGTAATTTTGCCATTGCCATGGTTGATTGGGCCATAGGTGCTTTCTGACTTACCTTTGATGAAAAATGTGGGAGTCCAAAGTAGCATCAAGGCTTAAGGCCATGACCATTCTAGATCCCTGCCTGACAGGGTCTGAGGACCCCGCTTCCACACTGCCCTGGGACACTGAAGAGTTGATTTTTACAGCAAAACATCCAGAAGCTCTGACTCAAAGCTGAGAATCTAAGAACATCTTTGTCATTATCCACAGGTCACAGCAAAGAATCCAGGAATAGCCCTCTCTGTTTAATTCAGAGTGCCCCACCTTTACTACTAGTTATATTTGTGATTGGAAGGTTATCACATGCATTGAGGATTTTAAATAACATCTTCAGTGTTTCTCTAATAAGTCCAATAGAAAGTATTATGTCCATCCAGATCGGACAACAAAACGTGTCTCTAACCATTGCTAAAATCCTTTGGCAGAAGGGGATTTAAAAACCTTTCCTCATTGAATATCATCAGTTTAAAAGAACTTTGCACTAGGTAAAATGGTTAATTCTTTAGGTGTAATAAAATTTAATATTTTAAAGAGAATCCATGGGAATATTATGTGTTTCAATTAGCCCAGTGCTGATACACAGTAGATCACCAAAGAATAGAGTTCACCATTGCAAATCATTGCCTAGGAAGGAAAAACAGCCTTGAGACTTTTCCTCTGGCCTCATATTGAGAACTCCCAACATACACTAAGTAACATATTGCAGATGCAGTGACAGACAGGAACCCCAGGGAAGTGTAGTGCAATGAAGACATCTTGCTAATGAACATGGCAGAGGCAAATTATTTTGTAGTTAAACCAAATTTCTTCTGAGGTGTTTCTTGCTTCTGGCCTCTGGACACATCCATATGCACATGTGGATATGTGCTAGTGGAGGTGCTTCTTTGAACAGGAGAAGCTCCTACAGTGTACTATCCATGACAGGTCTGACCTGAAATAGGTAGAATGAGATAGGGAGGCAACATGTGTAGCATAGAAAAGGTGAATGTAGAGACAGAGGAGAGCTAAAACCCTCAGCCCTGACACTTGTAGCATGATCTCTGACACCTCACTATGCTCCACCCTCCCCATCATAAGAATGCAGAAAGACTGAGCAGAATAATGCCACCAGGCATTCGAGCATGGTGCAAACACCTCATTGATATCAACAGGCTGATAGTGTTATGCTAATATCTACTATTACCCTTCTCTGCATTATCATTAACATCACTGCTGACTAGAGCAGTTTGCTAACTTTAATTTTCCTTTCCCAGGAGGCATCTGGATTCATCTCCTGGTTCCCTCCCTGAATGTGAAGCCTACAGGCTGATGCAGCCTGCTTCTCTCTTAGAAAGGCTTGAGGCCTTTCCCATTTGAGGGAAAAAAATCTGTGTAGTCTCGTCCCTCTACTTCAAAGTGACTTTATCTCTCTTGGCAGATTAGGATCCTAGGAATACTCAACATTTTTCTGTCACACCCACTGCCAAGGTTGCAATTTGGGAAAACAAATAGGGATTTACAGATAGCAAAGTTCTTCTTCTTCTATTGATAGGCCGAGATAATTCATGGGTAGATTTGGACAGATGCAAAAATGTGCATTTACTTTGAATTTGGATCCATTCCCCATGAATATTAGTCATTTCATTGTAAAATGTAAGCACTTTCCTGTTCAGCAGATGGAAGGGTATACCATGAAATCACACTGCCACACATGGAGGACATGAGAAGTTTGAGGTTAAGTCAAGAGTCTTAGAAATGTAGGATTACTTGTGTTCCATTGTATATTTTCCAACACTGCACAGAGTATGACTTTAGGTGTGGCTTACAGTCCTGAAAAAACAAGTGGGGAGGGATATTTGTAAATTGTGTTTGCTCCTCAGCTTTAGCTCAGTGTTGGAACCTTTTTTGGTCAGATAATTCTTCATGTAAAATTACCATTTACTGAGGGTCTAAGTCACAGCCATTATAATGATGAAAATATGATTTAGGGTTCCATGGCCTCTGCTTCTGGGACCTCTTGGGAGGCCACTATGGGTGGTTTTATTGTTGTGGTAGTATGGACTAGCAAGTGGAGCTTGCTAGAAAGGCTAATGGGAAAGCATCAGTAGGCAAAGAAAGCTGCAAAAGAAGGAAATAGTCAATGCAATAGAATGTCAGACTCACATACTTCTTATTGTATCAGCTTAATTAATGGAATTCAAGCAAAATTGAGTCTGTAAATTACCATGAAAGTCTCTGCCAAATGAGTACCCTTTATAAGATACTGTGATTGATACAAAACCAAAGCATGACAATGAACCCAGAATCCACCAAAATTTAATGATATATATATATATATATATATATATATACATAAAATTTATAAAAATCAATTCATGGCAAATGCTTCTAAAGAGGTGATGAGACACAGACTTTGCTCTGTTTTTTCCATGGTTCCTATGCATTATGAGACACAATCATAAGGTAATCAAGATAATAAGAAACAAACATAATGGTCCCACTTAATAGTGGGACTATATATATATATATATGTATATATATATATATATATACATATATATATATATATATAGAGAGAGAGAGAGAGAGAGAGAGAGAGTCAATTCTCAAATTTTTTCATTTGCTGTTGTGTCATCATACCAATAGCATGATTCTCGTCTTCATGTTTTTTACATTTTAAAAAATAGAAAAAAGATTCATTGAATGCAAACAAATTTTATGAAGAACATTTAACAAATTTCTGAGGATAATGATGTTGTCACCATAGTTACAATGATAAATTTAGTTTCTCATTTTGGGTAACTAGAAGGTAAATATTCTTAGAGTAACAAAAGTACAAAACTTAATGTGTGAAGTGATCTGCCAATGATCTTTGGACATACCAACACAGAGATGATAACAAGGAAGTGAAAATAATTCACACACACAAAAAAAAAAACAGTTCATGGAAAATGCTTCTACAGAGGTGATGAGACACAGACTTTGCTCTGTTTTCTCCATGGTTCTTATTCATTATGAGACACAATCATAAGGTAATCAAGATAATAAGAAGCAGACATAATGGTCCCACTTAACAGATGAGGAAACAGAATCTTAGATAAGATAAACACATCTTGGGTAGCACACAGCTGATCTCTAGACTTCTACACATGTGCCTCGCTTTCTGCTACCATATTTACTGAAGAAGCAAGAAATTACACTGTTCAATTTCTTCAAATTTCTCTTATAAAAATATTCTGAACTTGTGAAAATAAGTGATATTCTAAGTGTGAAGTTAAAATATCAAGCTATGTTCATTTACTCTGTTGGCAACATCTGTGGCAAAACATTGCTTAGTATTACATATCGTTTTTTAGGTCTTCTTAAAAGATTATTTTTAACTTGTTAAAAACAAATAATGGGTAGAAATAGAAAAAAATGTATGAAATAAAATGAACAAGCAACAAAGCACCAGAAAAACAGGTTCCCTTTTATTGCTTATTAAAGCAGAAGTTCAGAGATTTTATAGCCCCAGATTAGCTCTAATTGGTTATGGAATTAGCATCAATAGCCCTGTAACCCTGTACATGTACCTTTGTGGGATAAAACAGTTTTAACCAGAAGACTTCTGTGCTTCATGAAAACCATTCCAATTTGCCTATTTTGTATTTTAAATACAGATTTTACTGACCAACTTAGGGGATTTTATTCATTTATCTATGTTGGTTCATTTGGTCTTTTTTTTTTTGTTTGTTTTTTAAGATAGGGTTTCTCTGTGTAGCCTTTGCTGTCCAGAACTTGATTTGTAGACCAGGCTGTCCTTGAACTCACAAAGATATGCCTGACTCTGCTTCTTGCTGGTACTAAAGGTATGTGCCACAACATTCAGTCTCCTAGAGAATTTTTAATTCAGCAGTCTCTGAGAGGTTCAAAATCTTTATTTTCTTCTAAATATCCCCTTTATTGGTCTATTTTCCAGAATATGATCATGTTCAGAACATTCCATTAGTAGCAGGTATTCGTTCTAGCCTTTGAGGTAGCATTAGTTATGGGATTATGGGCAAATCACATTAAATTTCTGAGCTTCAAAGTGCTTGTTATAGATCAAGGAGAAACAAAACTTCAGAGAAGTCCATGGGCAGGACCATGCTTCAGAAGGGAACATAGCTGTGAAAATATTTAAAATATTTAAGTTGTTTTTGCTATATCTGATTCCTCAATGGACAGCTCAAGATGTGGGGAAAGCTTCTAAGGGTCTATAGATGGCATACTTCTTGATACTTTACCGGATATTTGAACCATTCAGTTATCAAACTTGTTCTTATTTCATCTGTCAAATCGCCCAAGGTCCTATCCTAAAATTATTTCCAATTTTTCTGTTCTTATGGGATAATTCTAGATTTCGTACCTTAGAATGTGCCTGCTCCATTGGACATGGTTTTTATCTTTGGCTAATAGTTTATAACTTTGTGAGTTATCTTTATTCATAGCCTCCCATATCCTAGAATTCCAGTTTAGAAATAGGTCCTAACATTCTCTTTTGGAGAATGAGCATTTAGGCAAAAACGATTATGGAAATTAAAATGTCTCTGGTTTTTTAATACATATCATAAAATTACCTTTGTCGATCATAAGAGACTCATCCAAACTCCACACCAGTGGAGTTCCAGCTCTGGAACGTGTAGACAGCAACCATATCTTAAAATGGTCTTCATGAGCCATGCTAGATCCCAAGTGTTCTTAGAAATGAGCTGAGAAACTTCCTGGCTTTGCTATTTTGCCAGACACACAGTTTCACTTCAGACAGTCTGCCTAGACTGCCCTTGAGATCCTAGCCTCATTCTGAAATTATACTTCTGGCTTCTGGAGTATATATATCTCACCTCATATCATTCTTCCAAGAGAGAAAGCCCAATTTTCTGGATTATTATATCCACTGATAACCATAGAGTTCTCACCACATGACTGTGTTAGACTTTCTTTTTAATCCAAAATAAATATTTCTTGAATTTCCTATCAGTAGAGAACTCTCTACTTGGCTTTCAAAATAAATCACTTTAGTTATTTGTTTGTTTGTTTCTTAGAAACAGTCTGTGATGCATTGCTGATGAGATGTGTTTCCTGCATGCCAGGTAAAACATTTTCAACATAATAGCCTGTAGTAGGAGACATAATACATAATGTGATTGAGACACTGTTTGGGGCCCAGACTGATGATTGAGTTCAGAGTATTAAAAAAAACATATATTGGTTTTTATTTGATAGAAGGCTAGAATCTGCATGTTTGGGAATCAAACTGGATTATTTTCATTCCCTAGGAGAATATTCTTTCCTTGGCTGAGCAAAACTGGCTTAGCTATACATGAAAATTTTCCTATTTTTAAAAGGCCTCCATGTTTCTTTTGACTCTTAAATTTTCAAAGGGATGGAAAAGCATGTTAAGTTGCTTAATATTTCTGTATATCTTAAAGAACCCTTCATATTTATCATCAGAGACACACCAAAGCACATTACAAGTAATGTAAGCCAGCTGGTACTTTGCAGGCCAAAATCAGTTGATGGTTTAATAGTAAAAACCATCTCTTTGTTAACATTTTTTGGAGCACATCACAATGGAATGCATGGCCCCCTGGTGCATGTTTCAGAAAAGAACTGTCTCATTAGCTATTTCTTCACATCTCTAGCTACTTCTAGGATACGCAAGATCAATCTGGCTCCTTTTGGTAGGGCTTCCAGATCCTTACCATATTGTAGCATCAGTGAGGGACGTAGCTCCTTTCGATAGGCAGATTCTCCAAATCCGCTCACTTAGATCCTATCTAATGACATGGCCTGATGTTGAGAAATACTCTTTCCTGGGATACACCCTAACCCGAAAACAAGGGGCAGCAATGGAAAGAAACACTTCAGTGTGGTGGCTGTTCAGGCTCTGATCTTTTACGTGGTTCCCTTCTATATCAAAATTGTGATAGAGAACAGTTCATGGAGTCATTCATCTCAAAAAGCCACTGTGGTTGACTGTCTCTTGGAACCTGTCCCAGTCTTAGAAGTCTTTTCTCACTTTCCTGTAATAAATCTGTGTTCCCAATGCTAACAAGGAAAAGGAAAGCCACTGTAAGTCACATAATAAGCCCAAAGGGGAAATATATTGACTGGTAATCAATGTATCTTTCCTATTTATGCTTCATTATACATTGTGTTAAGATTCAATTTCAGGGCCAACTATAAAAACTGTTTTTTTTCCAAGAAATATAATCTGCTTAGTATTACCCCTTTGTCTACCCTGCATGTTTGTAGGGAATCACACATAGTTTTATTGCTAGCACATAACCAGGATATACTAAGATACACTGTTTGTGTGTGTGTGTGTGTGTGTGTGTGTTTATCATGCAGCCTGGTGGTTATTAAAATGACTGGAGCATAATTCTGAAATGTCCTTATACTCATGCCTATAGCACTGTGAGGAATGATTTCATGCTTTCAAAAGAAAACAATCAATAAATAAAAAAAAAGGTTAACATTCAGTTTTGTTAGATACATCGAAGGAGTTTTTGTGATGTTTCGTATTACATAAAATAAAATATCAATATCAGAAGTATCAGAACTAGAGCAGTCAAACAGTAAATGTAAAATTTTCCCAGGGAAGTTGTTTTCCAAAGGTAACTTTTAGACTGGAAGTCTTGGATTGAAAAATGTTTACCTCCAGAAGAAGCTTGGTGGGAAAATTTCATAAGTGCTAAACTCAATTATCCAATTTCATCTTCTCAACCTCCCCAAGGAAGTGGTTACTGTTCATTTATAACTGATGTGTCAAATGAAGCACAAAGTAGGTAAGATACAAAATGGGATGCTATCAGGAACCCAAGAATTCTGCCTTTCTGTTTTCTCCAAGGAGAAAGCTAAGTTGGGGCATGACTAAGACCTGGCAAATGTGCCAAGGTGGCAAGTTTGTATCATTACCTCCTGGCCCACCATCCTGCCACTGCGCTGAGAAAACTCCTTTAAGGAAAAAAGAAATCTTAGTATCGAACCCAAACACTGATGGCTTTATTGTTTGAATTTAGACCCTTCTGCTAAGGAGAAGGCTTTAAACTCCCAGAGTCCAAGAATCTCTCCAGTTCCTGATGACCAAGAATGTCTGAGCAGGGAAGACGAGCAAAATCCAGTCAGCAAAGGAAAAAGATGATCATGGTAACGTGACGATTTCCATTGCTGCAGCTGGAGAGAGGCATAACTCTTGCCAACATCCGCTGACGTCTCCCTTTGCCAACGCCTAAAATAGAAACCCCTGAGAAAAAACAGGAGCATCCCTCAGAAACACAAGAAGTCTGTCTGAGATTCGGTTACATGTAAAGATTGGCTTCTGCTGGCTTTGCTCTTCCAGAATCCCCACCAAGCCGTTTGCCTGCCTCTGAGTCGCTCAGCGGCCAGCCTCCCTCTTTGGGTGAGTTTTCTTTTAGAAGGACTTTTCTTACATGTTTTTCATTGCTCTGAAATTTTTTTTCTTAGTTTTTAAAAGAATTTGAGATACGTAGTGACTTAACTATTTATGGGCTACAAGGAGACATTTCAGAACATACATAGAATGGGTAATAATTTGTCCAGACTGCTTGTCATTCTATTTCTCCCAACACTTACCATTCCTTTGTGTTGAAAATACTGGAATCTTTCTCACTGTTAGTTATTTGGAACATATAATTTTTTTTTAATTCTAGATAAAGAGTTATGAACCTGGGACTCATATTTGCACAAACAGTACCATGTTCCCTGTTATGCTCCCACATAATTTATTTCATTTACATGAAGTCACTCTAAGGACTAAGGACTATTCATTCCCTTAAATCAACTTGTTCACCAAAGTAAAACCCCAAGCAGAGATGATGGCATTCTAGCTTGTTTGCTATTTCAAGTGACATTTTTTTCAGTTTCTTGTTCCCTTGCTGTGCAAACATAATTATGCATGAAATAAAGTAAAAACAAAAAAAATTAAACAGCAGTTAGTGGTTGGATGTTATTTCCAGTTTAGAACCACTGTCCGGGCAACTATAGCAAACCCTTCCCTCTGTTATTACAAAACAGCAGTTTGTGGACGGTGAAAAGAAAACACAGTTGCATTTTCTTTTAACTTCAAATACAGAAGCCAGTGTATCTATCATTACCACCACAGTACAATACATTATGGAGAAGGTCATTGTAACTTTAGAGGGGTTATTTCCATCCATGTCTCTCATCCTTTCGAAATTATTATACTCAGGCCAGACTGATGCCAAATGCTCCACTAAAGAAAACACACCAAGTTGAACTGAGCTAATTAGAGAGAATGAGAGAAAACTCAAAGGTCACGGTTTAGACCCAAGACCAAAGAAGATTTTGTCATAAGCAGAGCAAACTAGCCCTATTTCTCCCAACAGTTACACCTTAGGTCTTTATCTGAATTTCCAAATGAATTCTCCTTCATGAAAAGCCCACATTTGTAATCCTTGGAATAACCAAGGAATCCATGTAACAACAGAAGGAATAGTCCCCTTTCTTATAATTTTTTAACCACTTCTTATACTGATCATGATGATAAACATAATGTCAATAAAAATGCTAATATTGATTAAAGATGAAGCCTATCTTCCATGGAATATTATGATTTATAACATGTGACATTCCTATGGAAGAATGATTGGCATTTTTCATTTTAGTTATGTGTTTAGCTGAACTAGTGTCATATGAGACTTGTATTTTGGGAGGTCCTGTGTTTATGAATCATCAAGCCCCCCATAGCTTCTACATTAGTCCTTACTCAGAGCATGCAGAAACTGTCTGTAGGAAATGCACATGTCCCTCAAAACATGGAGGTATGATGACCATAACCACTCTCATATAGCCAATCAAACTACACCAATACAACAAATATGCCAAAAGAGAAATCCAGTACACCAGAAAGTTGCTCAGAATTACTTTGTGACTTGGCCTTCAGTGTAATACAAGCCCATTAAAATTTTCAAATGACAATGGCGTCATAATTTGAAGATAAGTTAAAGCTGTACTTTTTCAAATAAAAGCTTAATGAATAATGATGATGTGAATGAGGGGCTCAGATCAAACAGCCCATCTCTGAAACATTTACCTTCATTTGGCAGTGAGAGGACATGAGTCAACTGGGCAGTTGGCATTGCCCTTTGTACGGGGCCTAATTACCAATGATAATCATCCGCTCTTCATAAACACAGACCATCCATCACCACTCAGAAGGGCTCTTGGATTATTCCAGGCATTAGATGTTAAAGAAAATAACTCTCTCTCTCTCTCTCTCTCTCTCTCTCTCTCTCTCTTTCTCTCACTAAAGTTCTCAAAGAGACAGTAAGACAGAAAGAGGCATGATTTGTGCTGAGTTTGTGAAATGTCAGTAGTTCTAAACCACATTGTATAAAGAGGAGCCTCTAATCAAAATGAAGTGGGAAAGATAAGTAAAGGAGGACACTATGAGCGACACTTGTCTTTAGAGATCTAAGGCCAGAATGGGATGTACACTGTTGTGTTTTGTTGCCTATGGGACAAGAAACGTGTAAACTCTCAGAATCCGACTTGACTCTGCAATGCCAGGCAACTGGGGTGACTGACAATGGAATGTCCTCTATGAAAAACCAGATGCCTACTGTGACCAGATGGTGAAAATAAGATTATATTACCTTGTAACTCTCTCTTGTATGCCTGCTTGTATACACATACATCCCTCTCTCGTATCTGTATCATGAAGCTTCGTATTAGTTCACTGAAAGCAGAGCCCTTCTCTGTTCTTATGGACATTATTTGTATTTTTATAGCAAACAACTGCGAAAGTTTCTACATATGTTTTCAAGTTCCCTGCTTGCTACTGAAACTCTTCTATTCTCAGCTCCTTTTTACCAGTCCATTCTCAACAGAATCCATTTATAATGTCTTGCGCAGAAAAGCTGTTCTTGTGAAGACAATAAAAAATATGGTATTTGTACTATTATCCATAATGCATATAGCAACAAAGAGTAACAAAACTGTATCAAAACTCTGAGGAGTTGAGCTTAAATCCCTACCATCCATACACCAAATGGTAGTATGCATGGGTGACCATCAATGTGATGAAGCTTGAGAGATGTGTGAATTCCTGGGGCTCAGTTGCCACCTAGACTAATCAATTAGTGAGCATCAGGTTCAGTGAGAACCACCTTCTCCAATATTATGGAGAGAGAGAGAGAGAGAGAGAGAGAGAGAGAGAGAGAGAACAACCTATATTCATTTTCTCAAACACAGGTATGTGCGTGCCTGCACACACACACACACACACACACACACACACACACACACACAGAGTTTATATACAAATATGAAGAGATGAAAGTACATAAAGTACATAAGACAGAAACAGGAAAGAAAGAGAAAAAACACTTCTGAGAAAATAGAAATGAGGATGGTAGGCTAAAGATGGGTGAAATGGAAATTTTAAATGAGTTTAGAAAGTTAATGGAGGGTCATACAGTAGAAAAGATACAAAGGAATACAGAACTCTGCATAGTTAGTGTCCCAAGAGGACAGCAATAAAACTTTCAGTGATACACTATAAGAAAGGTTTTCTGAAACTTAGTAAGAGGAAACGAAAACAACGAAAACAGATTGACCTCAATATGCATCTTAGTATAGGAGAGAATTTAGAGTTCCAGAACGGTGTCCAACAAATGACAGTGTAAGAGCAGTCTGAACTAGCAAAAGTGAGCATTGACCATCCATCTGTCCATGTCTGAGGGGCTCCGATGTGTATGGATATACCTAGGCAACTGTTTCTCATGCTGTCAGTCTTGGTCAGGCAAGGGACCATCCTCAATGATACCTCTTTTATGCTCTTTTCCTTAATTTAGAAAAAAGATAATAATATGGAGTTCCCCAGTCGGCCAGTCTTGAGCTTCCCTGGAGGAAGTAGCAGGATGGCAAAGGCTACAAAGACTATCTTTAGCAATTGCAATAGGCAAAGGGAAAAAGATCTAACCTCTGAAACTGATACTTGGTTGAGGTCTAGAAGTAGCGGTGGTGAAAATTGTAGTGTCTAGTACTTGGTAGCAAAAACTACCGTTTCTTTTTTGGATTGTCTTAATTTGTTTTTATTTTGGGTCTTCAGGTGCACAGGGCTGAGTTATAATAATTGTGTGCCTAAAACTGTAATGATTGGTTCATATATGGCAACCATTTTCAAATATTCATTCTTTATTTCCCAAATTATTTTACTTTCAGGGTTTAAGTAAAATTATAAACATGTCTATATTGGTACACATATACTCATGGAAGAAATTAAATACATAAATCTACATCTACTCAGTCTGCTTACTTCTGCTTTGGAAACATGTAATTTTAATTAACAAAATGGTTTAGAGTTGCAGAACTCATCCTGTCTTAATATGCTGTGTCAATATTGAGTTCTGCATCTGTCTATGATGCTTTTCTTACATCTGCTTTTGGGGTGTTGTCTGTGATTTTTTTGGCTTCTGCTTCATGAGATTGCATGCTACCCACACTAGTTTTACAAACCATTTTTCTTGAGGAATGGTCCAGTAAATTTCTTTTTAACTCTGTGCAACAAAGATTTGATATCTGTGCTTCTACCCTTCTTTGTGAGTCTGTGTGAGAATTTCATTGAGATATGTGCCTGGCTCCATATTACTGAGTCATAGGATAGACATGGTATTCATATAGCTGCGAAGTTGTAGTCTCATTCAGAACACATGGTGAACAATGTATAAAGAATTGACAGCTGCCAAAACATGACTGATTTTCTAGTTTTTACTAATCTGGCAGACGTGAAGTAATATTCCATTCCTGTTTTGTATTTTTTTCAAATAAGCAATGGTATTGCATACCTGTTTGTGCACATATTATGCCCACAGGCCACTTTTCTATGGAATTATCATCTTTTACTGATTTGAAGTACCTACCTATAATATTTTTCATTAAGCAGAATTATGTGTACTTTCTACATCCTTCTTTCCTGATATTTCATGTTCCTGGTATTTACTAAGTAGGTCGATCTTAAAAGCATTATGTTTGTAGTTTTATTTTCATCAACTTTTACCTTTTAACTCAAAGTCTCTTAACTTTGCATATCTTAGTAAGTAACAAGATACATTTTATGTGATAAAAAGGGCCCTTTCCTAATACTATTTTGTAGTCATTCTTTGTTCAATGTTTTTGGTTAACATGTTTTCCATGGATAATAAATTCTCAGTTCTATTTAAGTCTTTTGAGGAATTATGCTCTATGTGTCTATTTTCAGCTTCATATATTAGTTTGACACTTTGATGATGATCATGGATTTATTCATATACCAAAACATATATATCTAAACCCATCAGTCAATTGTGTGCAATTTACCTTATGTCAAATAAACCTCAGTATGATTGTTGAAACTCTAACTTATAGGATTCAATGTTGTCCTTTCAGGATAGCAGATTTAATCCTTTTTTATCTACTCTAGGATTGCAAAGCTTGATTAGCAGCATGGCCTATTAAAGCAATTTAACAACTGTAATAAGGTAAAAAATGACTTTGTTAATTATACAATGTGAATAGACTGAAAACTGTGGTGCCTCTATTACAATGATATTAATGAAAAACACTTAATAGAAATCAGTAACATTTGTTAAAATATATTAACCTTTATATTGTTATTTAATAGCTCTTCAAAGTTTTCTATATCAAGAATAGCTAACTGGATTATATAATTTTAAATAGTATGGTATATAGGTAATAACAAATTTAATAAATGCCTATAATATAAATTTAAAATTACATGATTCCACAGAGATGTTCAACAATTGAAGGAAAATAAAGAACTGTGTGATAAAAAGGAATTCACTGGTTTTATATAAAATGATAGTACATCATTAATATAAATCTTTTCTGATTGTCTATATAAAATAAATACAGTAATTATTAATATGCAGGTTTACTTTGATGAAATTATTCTTTTACATATGATTTTCAGAGGCAACTTTCCTAAAGAATAATAAAAATGGTTAAAAAAAATCAGACCTTCCCCTTTGTCACAAAGATTGAAGCAGGAAAATTTTGTCAAAAGCATCCTTCACTGAAGATAAACTCATATGTTTCTTATACTGTTTTTTACATTTTTGTAAAAAATGACTTGTTCACATATGTGGAAAGCTGTTGTAGTCTTTGTTTTGTTCAGTTGATATATCTGCCTTTATGTCAATAAAACACACGTAGAGGAAGCTCTGTGCTGTCTTGAAATGAAATAGTTTTTATTCTCCAATGTTCATTTTTCTTTAAAACAATTTGCTCCCCTCTGTGTTCTTTTGATTCTTTTTCCTTTCATCTTCAGAATTAGATTGATTCTCTTATAATAAAAGATTTCCTGGGATTTCATTTGAATTGTCTTGAAATTGTATATCAAGGTGAGGAAGACTGGATATTTTTATGATTTGTACTTTATTCACCAACACAGTATATTTTGCTGTTAATTTAGGTCTTAAGTTAACAGGTTTGTGCGTTGAAATGAACAGGCCTTCAAAATCTTTGCAAACTTGATAACTTTTTATGTCACCATTTTATACTAGTTTAGATAGTATATTTTAGTTCAAGTTGTGATTGCTTATTACAAGTATGTATGAATATAACTTATACCTAGATGCTGACACTTTACCTTGAAATCACATAGCCCTTAATTTTTAAAAAGAAAGAACTTTGTTTTTAAACTCTGTAAGACTTTCTATGAAGACAAATATGTTTACGAACAGCAAGAACTCTAATTCATACTTTCTCTTCTTGTTCTGGTCATGTCCTATAGCTCTTCGGCAAGAATGAGAATGGACAGGTTATCTTGTTCTTGGCAAAATAAAAAAAATTTGAGCCTCATGCCTTCAAATATAAAAGTGATTATCAGTTATTCTCATAGTCCTTTGCTGGAGAGAAGTATCACTAGATAGTTTGTGTGCTGTGCATGCTTTGTTTAGTTGTTTGTTTTTAATTGGGAATGACTGTTGGATTTCGTCAAAGTATGTTCTGCATTTTTCTTGAATACAGATCTTGCTTTAGCAAATAATAAAATGTGTATACCAAGATGTCAAAACAAAGATTATGTTGGAGGAAAACATTGCATGAGTAAATATGCATAGATGATTTTTTTCAGTTATTTTCCATTAGTGTTTCATTCTTCCATTTTTCTCCTTTTTCCTTTACTTTTTTCCCTCCCTGAAAGCCATATAAAATGAAATCTATCTTCATTCAATTTAAAAATAATATACTATAACTAATTTTTCTGGTTGATGGAATTACCTGTGTCACATACATGTGTTTTCTTTGTTCTATTTGATCAAAGATTTATTTCTTCTTGATGAGACAGTATTTTAATTTTTCATATTCTTTAGCCTATACCATAAACTATTCCTTAATATATCTTTGAAGAAAAAGTAAACTGATATTTTAAGTCAATAAATAAATAATAATGTATCTAATACATAACACTGGCATAGTTATCTCTTTGTCAAAAGAAAAAATTAAGTTAGATACTTATTTGAGTCCATGTAAAAATAAAATTCATATGGTTAGAGATCTAAGCTTTAAGAAAATAAAATATAATATTTAAAGTAAAAACATTTAAGAGAATATTGATATTTCAGGCTAGAGAAGGCCTTTCAGCAAAACAGGAAACAGAAACCATAAATGAAATTATGATAGATTTCTTGCATTCCACAAAATTTTCTAGAAAACATTACTCAATTTATTTGCTTCATATTTTTCCATGCATGTTACTTGCATTTTGTAAGATATTACTAACTGTCTTTCTTTTATTCTTCCAGAGAAAATAAATAATTATTTTCTATAAACTAAAATAGTATTTATTTTTGTCAGTTTAAAGAAAGATCTGTTCTTTTCTCTGGAGCCACCACTTCCTTGGGGAGAGCAGCTAATGCTCATGGGATTTGTTTTCTTTGTACTTCACCGCTCATTCCAACTTAGGATATAGCTGTCGTTCCTATTTATTGACCTATTTTTAAAACTTTAGAGAAACTTTGTTGTTTTTTACATATATTCTGCTGACTTGGATATCGATGCTCTTGATTTAAAATGATTTATTCATGTAGCTTGGAAGGCTTTTTTCTACAATTCAAGAAGCCAATACTGGAGGTGAGAATTTACATTCTAAGTTGATTTCTATCTTCTAAAATGAATGAGTTTGGCTACTCAAAAATTTTTTCTTTCTTATTTGCGTGTGTGTGTGTGTGTGTGTGTGTGTGTGTGTGTGTGTGTGTTCTGGAATATTAGGAAAGTATTGAAAGAAATACTGTGTATATTTTTGTTATCTTGAAGTCAAGTTGATGTTACTTTTGACTTGAATAGTCTTATCCTTTTATATATCTGAAGATTCAATTTTCCTTTTATTTTTTTAATGTATTTTAGGATTTCATGACTACTGTGTTTACTCCCCCCTCTAACTCCATCACGGCCTACTCCCTCTCTGTCCATCTCAAAGATTTTCTTTTCTTCTTCTTCTTCTTCTTCTTCTTATTATTATTATTATTATTATTATTATACAACTTGCTGAATCCATTTACCTCCATCTGTATGTAGATGTTTTTAATGCTAAAAACTTGAAAGATAATCCTATTCAGATTATATTTTTGTTCTTAGAATGTATTAAGCAATCATTTTATTATTACCTCAGATAGCTTTTCTACTCTTTTATAATTTATCTTATTATTTTCTTGGGAATGTATATCAGTTCTTGATTCCAGCTCTTCTAATAAAAGTTGAGTTTCTTAAATATTTTTCTGAAAGTTGATTTGTGATTTTTCAATTGTTCTATTTGGCATAATAATGTTTTCTGGGTTCCCTGCTTATTTTCTTATATTTTCAGTTAATCTTGGTGATCTATTTTGTTTGGGGATGAAGGGCAGTGGTTTTGTTTTTCTGGGTGGAGGTGTGTGTGCCATTTCAGCCTCTTCTTTCACTCATTCCTCTTCTTGCCTATTTCTCCAGTTCGTCAAGAAGTTTGTGTCATATGTGTTTACTTTCAAAGAATGGCATCCAAAGTAGTCCTAAACTAACCAATGGACTACAAGTCCACTGTGTGCCTGAGGAATGAAGCCTTCAGGAGACTCATTCACTCTTGAGAGGCTCATTGAGTACTGATGAAGCTGGAACGTCTCTTGCATATCAGGAAGCCACTTGTCCACAGTGAAGATATTTGAGGTCATCAGCACCAGCAAGCCTGATCCATTTGTGAGCACTTCTGTCAGTCCCTGATACACACATAATCTGTTTTGCACCTGCTAATGATGAGCTGGCCCTCTTCTCTCTACTCCTAAAGAGATGGAAAGGTATGTCTTTCTGTAAGCTTATATTCTAATGTAGTAACTGTGTAATTGGAATGTACAAGTTGGAGAGTTAGTAGGCATTGTGATAACAAATGTGCATACTTTCCATCAAAGAAATAACGTAAGGTAAGAGTTATAATTTAAGATAGTGAGGGATACTTTTTTAACCTCATGAAATAAGGATTTATTTTCAGAGCAACTATTACCAAAGAAAGAGCATGGAATGTTGAAATTTTTGCTCCATCCATGTTTCATATTATTTCTTACACCACTGGGGACAGAAACCAAATGCCACCTCTTTCTTTGAGGTCAACTAGTTTGAATGGTTATTTTTTAGAAACAGAGTGTGGAATAAAATATATCTTTATCTAGAAAGAAAAATAGTTTTAAGCAAATTAAAGTGATTCTATAATCACTTAAAATTGGAGGAAACAGAACATTTAAGCTTTACATAAAACCTTATTTTGAGTTCTACTCTAAATCATCCACATCTGTCTATAAGCCAGGACCACTGCGGATGTCAACAATCATAGCTCCTAGCCATGTGGGAAAAGCTACAGTCCTTTTAAAGGAGGATATAAGACAGACTTTGTCATGGAAATTGACCCTTCCACTTGTTACTTGGAATTAGTGGGTTTTGACTAAATGCCTGGAAATATATGGAGAGGTCCAAATGTCATAAAGTTAAGCAACTGAAGAATCTCATATTTCCTACTATTTCTCCTCAGGTGTAAAATGTGAAAAGGAGCAACAAACGTGGCTTGGATATCTGAAGGAAGTACCTGCTGCAAAGATGGGGCAGTCAGAAATTGAAAGGAGAATGCCAAAAATGGAAAAAGAAAACAGGAATTTTGCATGGTAATTCCAAGAAATAGGATCAACCTATTAAGTGAGCTATGATTTTACAGTATATGCAGTATATATCTTCCTTCTAATACTATATATTGCTACATTTTAAATTTATGTCTTTAGATTTTTTTAACTGGGGTTTATAGTCAGGAATAGAAAGAAGACTTTTCTCATTTGTTCCAAAGACCAAGAGTTTCACACACTGATGTATATTGAAGTGCTACCAATTCAAATTACTCTGTAACCAACAAAGTTTGGGAATTCTTTATCAAATTAATAAAAATCTATTATGAAAAACATTTGAGTTTTTAGTATGCCTAGGTACTCTATAAAATTTTGAGTAAGTGTGATGTTATTCAAATGTGTTTGTCTTTGAGTACTGTGGTTTAACAATATATAGAAGAGGAGAGGACCTTTATCCTGAGAAGGCTCGATGCCCCAGTATAGAGGAATGCCAGGACAGGAAAGCAGGAATGAGTGGGTTGGTGAGCAGGGGGAGAGAGGGATGGGATAGGGTGCTTTCAGAGGGGAAACCAGGAAAAGGGATAACATTTGAATTGTAAATAAAGAAAAAATCTAATAAAAATAATAATAAAAAACAGTGTTCAGGATCTAGTGCTCTATGCAAAATATTCTTTTAAGCATTGTGCAATCAAGAGAGCTATAAGTTTGAGATTGAAGTCTGGACAATGAACTCTGTCATACATTTAGTCTATAGCAATGACTGAAACAACTCTCCAGTTAGGACCCTAAGTCATTTTGTTGTTTGTTTTATTCACTAATTCATCTCTAATCAAATTTTCTTAGAATGCAATACAAATATATTAGTCAAAAAACCAGAAAACAGAGACAAAAAATATCCACAGACATTAAAGCACTCTGTCAAATGGCCGTTTGATGTTTCTAAATCCAGATTTCTATTTCTCATGACTTATCTTTGCAAATACAGATGGGGTGGATCACTAGCACTGTCCCATAACACTGGTCCATGGTGAATTCCCAACCTAGGGTATATGTATGCGAGCTTCATATATTCCAGAGTACTGATTACAATTTTGATGAAGTATATCATGTTCTCCCTGTCTCCCAGTAATGCTAGGGTATTAGGATCATGGCTAAATATTTTGGACATGGTACACATTTATTTGAAACCTGCAATCAATAATGACCTAGTATGGCTATCACAAAAACAAATTATTTTTGCTTCATATGTTTATGTCCAAGAGATGGGAACCACCAACCTCTGATTTTGATACCACACTTTCTCTTTCTCTCAAGCCAACAGGGTTCTGGTTTTTGGCTACTCAGTAGATTATCTTGTCACCACTGATTTCCAGATCTCCAAATATTCAAGTAGGAATCACTACTGGTCATTTGATGTGACCACCCTGAAAACAACACTGTTAAATGTGAGCAGCTGGTGTTCAAAATTGCAATCAGATTTCCTTCCCAAACTCTATTGTTTATGGTGTGTGAGAGAGAAGTGAGCACAGGCTTATGTATTTGGCTGTTCATGAATAACTCTTTTGGGAGTTATAGCTTACCTCTGTAAACTCACTTCACCAAACATTTATATTCTTTTATTATGGGTCCCTTAGGGCAGCGATTCTCAATCTGTGGGTGGTGGCTCCTTTGGGTATCACATATCAGATATCTTGCATATCAAATATTTACATTACAATTCATGACAGTAGCAAAATTGCAGTTGTAAAGTAGCAATGAAATAATTTTATGGTTTTGGGACACCATAACATGAGGAAATGAATTAAAATGTTGTATCATAAGGGAAGTTGAGAACCACTGTTTTAGAGGAATTTTGATGCTTTAGACCCATCCTTGATGCTAATCAGAGTCTTAGATAGGGTCCCTTCTTCAGTGCCTGTCCATATGGTAGGTTGATATGTGTCTCAAAATGTATCTTTATTCTGTTCTTTTTCCTCTTTAATCAAGAACTAATTTTTATTCTTGTGTTTTTAAACTTTCCCATCCCTGCATCCTTCAAATTATTTCTATTTATAATTTACAAAAATATTTGTTAGAGTATAGTTGACAAACAGAACTGGATTAATTTATCTTATATATATGATAATTTAGTAGCACATAATTTGTGATTAAATATTATTCTCTAGTCTCTAGTCATTCACTTTACTTTGCTACCTTTGTCTTCAATCCTCTCTTTTATGGTGATAACACTAAATCAAAGTAAACAGTTCTGTATAGACAACTATATTATTGATGGTGTATAGATCCTTTGGATATGTTCATTTTATAACTAAAAGTTTATAGGCTTTAACTTACATTTTACATTAAGAATTTTTCTTGAGAATTTCATATATGCATATATGTTTTAATCAAATTTACCCCTCATTCCCTGCCTTTAATTTCCTGCCCTATCCCCTACAAATTTTCCTTTCAAATGTCATGTGCTCTTTTTAAAAACTCACTGAGTCTGCTTCGTGCTGTCAGTATGTGCCCAGGTATAGTGGATCTATTCAATACAGATACTATATCAGGGACAACATCCTAGATGAAAACTGGTACCCCTCCCTCAGCAGCCATCAGTAGTCAATAGCTCCTCAGTTAGGTGAAAGACATCAGGAGCCTCTTCCTCCTCCATACTAGGATTTTGGCTGCCTTGATCTTGTACAAGAATTGCAACTTCTATAAGTATACGATAGGACTGTCATTTTCAGCAAACAGTGTTGCTTTAGACAACCATTAGATTTAGTTCTTAAAATCTTTTTGCCTCCTCTTATCCATCAAGTCTTATACATAAATGGAATGAGTATAATTAGAGTTACTGGTAAGTTGAGGTCCTAAAGGCTACAAAATATTATAGGTTACCACAAATGCTCTTTGCTACACTGTAGGACTAAAACTCTTTTGCCAAAGACATTCCATAATTGAATCATAGACCTTGAAGACATAAATCTGGTACTGCTGGGAATGTTCATCCTTGCTGGCTAGGTTTTACAATACTGAAAGGTACTGTACATGCTGCTAGTGGAGAAGCATAATTATCAATCTTACCCATTTGGAAACCATGGAAAGACATGCCCAAGAGTTCAACAGTGGCATTAGTATCATAGGGGTCACCAACTACTCATGTTCTGCTTGAATTTGATAGCTCTGCCAGGATTCTGCCAAGAACCTGTTACTAGGTATGTCAGAGGTTATAAGGGAGAACTTACTAGCAGTATTCTTCTAAATGGGTCACACTCGAAACTGACTCCTAATGCTTTACTGTTGTATTCTCTGTTAAGAGATTAGTGCATCTCTCAATCCTAATAAGAGAAGTTTCTATTTACAGTAGATGTTCGTTGACACAGAGACGCAAAACAAGCTAGGGACAGTCTTTTGCTCCGTGTTGTCCAGTTGTGGTTCTCTTTATTAATAATCAGATGCTTCAAAAAAGGAAGTCCCTTTGATGCAGATTTAGAGAAGAACAGATCTATAGCTATAAAGGTAGAAACTCAGAAGGCAGCTTAATACTGTGCTCTTTCAGTAGAATAATAGTATTATATCAATCTACCCTAGCTAAATCATATGCCCTAGACAAGTATCTAATTTTTTTATTTTTCTCCATACTTCCTAACCCAGTAGTTCCCAACCCATGAGTTGTGACCCCTTTGAGGGGTCAAATAACCCTTTCCTGTGGTTTCCTTAAGACCATCTCAAAACAGCTATTTACATTATGATTCATAACAGTAGCAAGATTATTTATGAAGTAGCAATAAAAATAGCTTCATAGTTGGGATCACGACAACATGAAAAACTGTATTAAAGGGTCACAGCATTAAAATAGTTGAAAACTATTGCCCTAGCCTTAATGACTACCATGCTAACTCTAATTCTGAATTCAATTTCACTAAGTTTTTTATGCACCCAAAACCAAATAGTATTTTTCTTTCTTTACTTTTAATTCAGGCTGCCCTATTAACCTTTCTATGATATTAACATTTCTGTGATAGTTATAAAAAAGGGAAGTGATAGGCCAATGGATATTCAGTAAATTTCAATCTGTAGGATAATATATGAGTTAATTGATGAAAATTTAAATCTAAGATGTTTCTAAAAACCTCAAAAGCTGTGAATGGTCAAATACCTATGGTCTCCAATTGTTGACTTTCTAATATTGAAAAGTAACAGAGGTGTTAGACATGTGTCTTCTGGCTTAGATTTTTAAATCTGCATTTTTTCTATGAGGTACTACTAAAGGTAATTTAAATACCTGGGTAATCAGGAAAGTTAGTTATTGCTTTCTTTGTATTGTGAGAAAATTCCATCCCTTTGTTTTCAAAGTAATATTGTGCTTATTGCCTCTCGAAACACACAATATTTATTTTGGAAATGTAATTGCAGAGAGGAAAACAGATCATTATACATCCATGCTGCATGCTAGACTATGTCATATTTTATTTAAAAGTCTTAAATTATTTGGGAACTTTAAAAGTGATACACGATAATGATAAAGCACCAGCTATTCATGTCTCATAGTTTACTCCTTATCTCTCCTCAGTAAGTTCAAATGTTATTTGCTAGTCATTTTACTATGGCAACAATGGCAAAAGCAGGGTCATAATAGGAACAATGAAAATAGAAATACTGGCAATACCTTTTAACTATTATTCCATATTTTTGAAGTGTGAAATACATGTGTCTAGTCTACTGAGAACATAAACTTCAAGACAAGAAGCTGCATTGGTTTTCTTATTCACACTAGAGGTCTATATGTATTATTTGTTTACAAAGTATCAAAGATCACTCTCCAGAAATTTCATCAGAGAACAATAAGCTATAGAAATTATCTACCCAAGGGCTATATGTAACTTATAAAGAACAAGACAGAATCTTGCCATCAACAAAAGTGTACCAAATTGGCTCTTCCTAGTTAATGTCAAATAAGTAAACATCCCTTAATCACCTGCAATAGACAGTCACAACAGAGCCCTACAAAATATGACTGTTTCCTGTTACCTACATGGAGCTCATAGATGAATAACAGAATTTCAAGATCTCCTCATATCACATATTTTAAATAAAATATGCCTTGATTATTTGGTTTGTTAAAAGGTCAAGTATATCTCTCTGCCCAAACATCAAAACAAAGGTCTTCTCTTGTTCAGTGGAAAAGTGGGTGGTAGATAGCCCTTGAATGATGCCTGGTTTAGCCTAGTTGTTTCTTGACTGAGATGTGTTAAACCTAACTTTGAAACTACAGTAAAACAAGGAACTATTTACTCACATTCAAAGTCAAGGTACAGCCAATGGGTACTTGGATATTTACACAATGATTGATAGTACTCTGTCAGTGTGCAAGTCTGTGTGTGTATGTGTGTGTGTGTGTGTGTGTGTGTGTGTGTATGTGTGTGTGTATGTGTGTGCCCCTTTTGTGAATATATGTGCACATGTGAGCACATGGAAAAAGGAAGGAGGAAATAATGAGGTTACCGGGTTGGCTTGTATTTCTCAGTGAATTATGACCAGCTACCCAGCAGTCTGACCGACTAATGTGCATCTCATTTAATGTAATAATATACATTAAGACCTGTCAAGCCCTATTGTGGAAAATGAAGAACTACACATTGTCCCACTTCATATGGGAGTCTGCATATGGAACCCTTTAAGGGTTCTTAAGAGACCCATTGGGGTTTCTAATTATTGTGAAACATCTCCTGGAATCCAGGGAGAGAGGGCTCTTGGCAGAATTGCTTCTGCCATTTCAAATGTTCACTATGAAAATAATTAGATGATGAGATTTAGACAGAAACCGCTAACGAATATTTTCTTAAGTCTTTTTTTTTTCCTTTTTAACGTACAGAAAATGAAACTATGAAATCGGCAAGCACGAAAGGAAAACAATATGGTGCAATGCATTCTGGGGGTGGAGTTGGAGGCCTCTCTCTTTTTCTGACTTTAATGCTTGGCTTCCTGCGGTTACAGTGGGGGGGATTTTTTTCATTTTTTGAACATTATACAATCCTGTTGAAAATTGGACGGAGGGTTGTTTTTTTAAACTTCTGTTCTGACTTTTTAAAGTTGAGCAAGTCTCCATTGTTCCCTAAAGATTACACCCGCTTCTTCAGAGGGAACCCTGACATTAGAGAAACGTGCTTTAATCAAGCTTTAAAGTTATCTCCCCCTCCACAAGCCCAACCAGAACCAGAGAAACCCATCCCCTGTAACTACGAGCCGAGCTAGCATGAATCCAATTAGGAGCCATCACTAGTACCCATGACATAGAACATATTTGTTCAATTAAAACAAACAAATACGATTAGGAGTTTACAAAGCTATGCTTAGGGAAAAGATGGACATTTCAAAAGAGTTACTGGTTTTGTCAGGACGTGGTTGTGATAAAAGTAAGTTGCATGAAATAAGAAAGGTGAACTTAACAAATGACGACACAGGAGTCAAATCCCATACAAAGCCAACACAGTCTTGGCCTGTTGACATTAAGTTTGATCACTGCTGCGTGGAGCCCGCAGGCTTCATGCACATGCAGCGGAATGCTGCCCTCCAGCTCAGAGCTTTGGTCCTTCTCTTTGCTGATTTACTCCATCTTCAATCACAGATGAGGAGAAAAGGGAGCATGGCCTGAAAGCTAGACTCTTCCAGCACAAGCTGCTCATATCCAAGTTCTCGTGTCTCTTTTACTGTACTCCAGACTGAGGCAGGCTCTCTTTTTCCACAAAGATCTGAACCATAAAGCACTGGACTGAGAAATGACTGTGCCCTGTTCCATTAAACCAACCCATTTTCTCCAGTGTCACCAAGTTGATTTCCATCAGGTGCTTGAGGATTCACTTCTCAAACCTAAAGTCATAACTAGTGGGGAGACTTGTTTGACCCATTTAGTTGGTCAATAAACATTTTTATTAATATCTTTTAAATGTTTTTCAAATTTTAACTAAAATATAACTGTAGTACCTTTATCGTTTTCTCTCAAGCCTCCACTCTGCAATGCACTGATCCCTCCCTTAAACTCCTCCTACCTGCTCTCACTCCAGTTTTTTTCTTTGATTATTCTCTTTCCCTATGCCCCTCTCTCTGTCTCTGTCTCTGTCTCTGTCTCTCTGTCTCACTCTGTCTCTCTCTGTCTCTCTCTGTCTCTGTCTCTCTCTCTCTCTCTCTCTCTCTCTCTCTCACACACACACACACACACACACACACAGAGAGAGAGAGAGAGAGAGAGAGAGAGAGAGAGAGAGAGAGAGCTCATTGAGTCTGTTTAACATTGAGTGCCTGTATGTGTATGGTTTCAGGCTTACTGTTTAATGTTGGACCAACTAGGGAACCACAATTACACCTTTAGGGATATCTTGGTCTACTGGTCATTGTCATGTTTCATAGGCATTATAGCTGCATAATATTAATGGTTACTTCCCTTCTTTGTCATCTTACATGGAACCTTCTGGTGCTATAATCATGGAAACAGAATATATGAGCATAAACACCCTATGGTACTACCAGGCAGGAAGGGATTTAGGTTAGATTCAGGTCAAATCTATCAAAAGTATGTAGTGCGCCTTCAGCAATAGGAATTTACCCTTAATCTGTGTGAAGTAATTGTTGTCTTTGGTCAAATGAATTTTGATATTAGGCAAGTGCCTAGTAGGCTTCCAAATTCATCTGAATATTTGTCAGTTTCTATCAGAAT
This sequence comes from Apodemus agrarius, assembly GCA_964023405.1. NCBI lineage: Eukaryota > Metazoa > Chordata > Mammalia > Rodentia > Muridae > Apodemus > Apodemus agrarius. The sequence goes on along the minus strand of OZ030011.1, from coordinate 108,319,606 downwards.
TTTTACTGTCTTCTAGGATGGCCTGGGCCAAATATCCAATAAGCAGTATTTCAAGTGAGGCACTTAAATGAAAACAAGGAATATCATGTTACTCCTGCCTGTACGGAATTGTTTACTTATTACAAGGATGGGAGTAGTGTAATAGAGAAGGCCCACAAAGGAATTAATATTCATTTATCTAATGCCTTCAGTGTGCACATCATTATACAGCTATTAAAAATGCTAATGCTGCAAATCATTCAGAAATAATTTTGTAGCTGTGAGGTGCCATTTTGTTTTTTGTTTATTTGGAACCATGGGAACATGGGAAAATTGCTAGTTCCAGATCTTCCTCGAGTCCTTTAAGTTTCTGAGTCACATACTTACACAAAGTCAGAGGCTTTGAATGCCAGCGATCATGATAAATGAAAATTTGATCTCATACTTCCAAGCCAGAGGTCTTTATTGAGTCACAGACTCTGAATTAATGAGGAAGTTCTACACCTACTAAAAGCTAGGCTCTGATACAGGTGCTGAGAAAAAAAGAAGTAAACCAAATAGATGATACCTTTGACCTCACAGAGATTAAAGACTATCATGGAACATCAGATAGAGTATATATGCCTTTGTAATCATGAATATATATGGTGGTTAGTACTTTGGGAATGCAGCAGGATAAAAAGTATAGTGACGGCCGGGCGGTGGTGGCGCACGCCTGTAATCCCAGCACTTGGGAGGCACAGGCAGGCGGATTTCTGAGTTCGAGGCCAGCCTGGTCTACAGAGTGAGTTCCAGGACAGCCAGGGGTACACAGAGAAACCCTGTCTTGAAAAAACCAAATCAATAATAATAATAATAATAATAATAATAATAATAATAAATTTAAAAATGCTTAAAAATTAAAAAATAAAAGTATAGCAACTACACAATATGACATATTTACTGAGCACCTTCTATGTGCTGAAAGATATCTAGCCACCATTTCTGTGTAGAATAAAAAGTAATTTGCTGTTATCAAAGAGCTGATAGAGTAGGGAAAGAAAAGGAACCTGGTGAAACATGGAGCATGTAGATGCTAATGTGCTTCGAAGGGGAAATAAAGATAAAATGGGACTTCAATAAAGGAGTTACACAGCTAACAGCTTCAGTATATGGCATGCAGAAATCAACATCTATACAATGAAAGGCGTGGTCTAATAGAATTACATAGGGTTTAGACACCAGTCTTTAGATGGCAGCACAATGACTCTTCATTTTCTTCATTGAAGCGCACCTTGGTTGTTTTTGCCATCAGAAGAGATTATAGGATCAAAGCATCGCTATGCTTCTCTGTGTATTATTTTTTGTGTCTAGCCTGAGTAGAGTCTAATTTGCATTCCTTTTAAATATCTTATGCCTTGCAGTAACCATGAATTCTCTTTGCATTTTGACATTTTAACCTTAAATAGTTCTTCTTCTTGTTGTTGTTGGTGGTATAGATGTCTTCATATTCAGGAGTCTAGTGGTAGAGACCTCCAACTACATCCAAATATCTAGCTTTCTTTTATTTTTTCAGTAGCAACCACTCTATATTATATGATATAAAGATGTAGCTGCCATCTGAAATATTTTCCAGAATTATTTGCATTGAGGAGTTGTAAATGCAATGGAAGAAAAGTCTCTGTGAGGAGTTTGAGGGGAAAAAAGCTATTTTAGGGGTCAGACTCCATTAAGAGATTATAGGATTCTCTGTATTAGCTGTTTTCTTCTCTCTGTGCAGCAGGGATGTGACAGCAAGACTTCCAGCTGCCATCTCATGATCTTGAGGATGGATACCATGTGCTGAGGATAGTGGAACTTAAAGATGAAAGCATCCCAGTGAATCGATGATAGCATATGTCTATCACACTCTCCCTGGCCTGCCTCCCTCCTGCCTTTCCATGATCAACGGAAAAGTAATGGCCCCACTAGCTTAAGACATTCCTATTTCATATCATTCTTATCGACAGTTGGATGCAATTTTTAACTCGTCCAGCCCTCTCGTGTATAATGTGGAATGATAAGAAGTGACAGACTTGTTTTGCCAGGTCACATTTATGTAGTAATTATGAAGAGCTCTTTGCTTCAAAGGGAAAGAAACTTTTATGTGGAATGCAGTATTTGGCACATGGAGCATGTTCACAGAAAACCATATTGAATAAATGGAGCAATAATGTTCTGTCAAACCAGATTTCTAAGTGTTCAGCCTCAGAATGAGAGTAAGCCACTGGGATCTGAATCTTGACTGAAAATTGTATCCAGGACATTTCACCTGGACATGACCAAGATATTTTGACTAGAGATAAGAGTGACTGTTCTTCTCTGCTATGTTTTGCCTTCCTACAGCCATGATATCTTCTCAAATCTTGTTATCTTAGTTCCAAGAAAAGGAAGAATCTCTAGTTGAAAAGTCAACAATTCCAGCACTACTGAAATACTTTGGAGGCAGATCAATTTCAAGATATAATTTTAATTTGTGTTTGTGATCGGGAGTCACAAAATCAGTGGTATTTTTATTGCAAATATAGTTTCCTTTAACTTGAAATCACAATGTTTCAGTGGTCACAAACAATCTTTGTACCAAACTAATTAAATAATACTTCCTTAGCTTTCTCATTCCAAATTTATCTTTATTATTAATATGTTTGTCCATGTGGCCTATAGTTACTGTTGAACTTTTATGACTATCTCAGTAAATTCAGTTCTAATGGCATGGCCTCTAGGAGAAAACAGAGGCCAGTGAGGTTTTTTATCCCAAGAGCAGATCATCTTCTGAGACTCAGCTTAGTTTTTCCAAAAGTAACTGTTCTTACATTTGCCAAAACTGTCATCTGTGTGGCTCAGATTGTTACTAGATGAAGACCAGATCTCCAAGTGTTCACAGGTGGTACCCAGTCCTGTTTTCATCTAAGGTAATCAATAATATGTTCCACTGAGACCAGAAGGAGTATCTGGCAATGAGCATCACATGCCACTGTGACCTTAGACTCATAGATGAGTATGGAAAAGAAAAGCAGGTCTACTTTCATTTCCTATGAACCTTTATTTAAAATTTCCTCTGACCAAATAAAGCTCAAGAAGAAGGAAGACCAAAGCATGGATACTTTTGTCCTTCTTAGAAGGGGGAACAAAAAACCCATGAGAGGAGGTACAGAGACAAAGTGTGGATCAGAGATTGGAAGAAAGACCATCCAGAGATTTCCCCAACTGGGGATCCATCCCATACACAGTAACCAAACCCAAACACTATTGTGGATGCCAACAAGTGCTTGCTTACAGGAGCCTGAAATAGCTGTCTTCTGAGAGATTCTGCCAGAACCTGACAAATACAGAGTTGAATGCTCTCAGCCAACCATCGGACTAAGCACATGTCCCTAATGGAGGAGCTAGAAAAAGAACTGAAGGAACTGAAGGAGCCCCATAGGAGGAACAACAATATGAACCAACTAGTAACCCCAGAGTTCCCAGGGACTAAACCACCGGCCAAAGAATACATTTGGAGTGAACCATGGCTCCAGCTGCATTATAGCCGAGGATAGCCTTGTTGGACATCGAAGGGTGGAGAGGCCCTTGGTCCTGAGAAGCCTCAATGCCCCAGTATAGGGGAATGCCAGGACAGGGATTTGGGAGTGGGTGTTGGTGAGCAGGGGGAAGGGTGATGGGATAGGTTGTTTTTGAAGGGGAAACCAGAAAAAGGGATAACATTTGAAATGTAAAGAAAGAATATATCTAATTAAAAATAAAATTAAATTAAGTGGCTTCTGTCCTGTTTGTTTCTCCAATCAAACTCAATTGAAGACAATAAACATTTTGGGAAACTAATTACTTAAATATTGTGGTATGTGATATAAGAATTATAAAATTTAATCAGAAGAAGATCCCATCTATCCTTCAAAATTATGGACTTTAAAAAATGTGTTGTGAAGTATTGTTTTTGTTCTTATTTCTATTACAAACCAGATATAATCATGCACACTATCAACTGTAATCTGGAACTCTATCTGTAGCCTTCTAGAATTTAGCAAATTGTTGTTGTTGTTGCTGTTACTGTTGTTGTTTAAAGTATTTTAATAGAACAGTGAGAAATAACTCCCCACTCTCTAGAATCTATTTGATTAAGAAAGCAAAATACATAAACAATCCATTTTAATCCTGTTGGGTACCAATCTCACTGGTTAAAGCAAATAACCTGAAAGGACCCAAAGAGTAGCAAGATACTCTGACACAGAATACACAAGACACCTCAGCAGTGAGGTACAAACCGCAAAGGATGAGATAGCATTACATAAGAACAATGAATACAGTTTTGCTTCTTGCTTTTTAGCCTTTACTTGGAAGCTGTCATGGTCAAGAATCTAGGATCAACTAGAAAACAACTCTCTGGGCATTTGAGAGAGAGAGAGAGAGAGAGAGAGAGAGAGAGAGAGAGAGAGAGAGAGGAGAGAGACGACTTAGATGAAATGAAGTTGAAAGGAGAAGGCTACCCTAAGTGCTGAATGTAGTCTAGAATAGTTCTATGGGTTGGGGTTCTGGAATGTGAATGTAGAAGTGTAACCTGACTTCCTACACACATCTCTACTACCTGACATCAGGTGCAATGTAACCAGCTACATTCATTGTACTCCCATCATCAAGCCTTCCCTTTCATGATAGACTGAATGCCTTGCACTTGGGAGCAAAATACAAATGGTATTTTTATCACAAAACCCAGAAAAAGTATTTGCCAAAGAAGAAATTCCATACAACTAAACTTCAGACAGTGAGTTGAACAAGGCAAATGGGAAAAATCTGTTTTTCAAAAGTTTGCATGTCACCTCCTCTGCCACCACTGCCCTGTTCTGTTGGATATGATAGACCTGTGCCACAGCAGACACGAGGAAGATCCTACTTCCTTATACTCTCTAGAGAACTGGCAGGAGCAGATATTCGGTAAGAATCATCTGGCAACCCTAGAGGCCCAGAGCTGCTTTGGGACTCACTTTCCTGCAACCCCCAGATCACCATTCCCTTCTTTTCCTTCTACCCGTTCCTCTCCCCCACCCACTGCCCCATTCCATCAGATGTGGTAGATCTGCACCACTTCTGACAAGGGAGGATCCTACTTTCTGACACTCTGCAGAGAACTGGCAGGAGCAGGTCATTCAAGAACTGGCACCAGTAGGGCATTCGATCTGGTAGAAACTGGGCATTCAAGAACCAGTATCAACAGAGCATTTGAGATTCGGCAGCAGCAGAACATTTGAGAAATAGCAGCCTGGAGGGCATTCGATCCTTGCCAAGTCTGCCACAGGGGAGAACCCATTACCTGATACTTCCTGGAGAACCAGCTGTTTGCAGGGCATTAGAGAGAAAGGGAATCCCAGGAGTACAGGAACACAGGCCTGCAGGACAGAAAAGATAGAGACAACAAGACCAACTAACACCTGAGATAACAAGATGGCCAAAGGCAAACGCAAGATCATTACCAACAGAAACCAAGGCATCATGGCACCATCAGAACCCAGTTCTCCCACAACAGCAAATCCTGCATACTCCATCACATCAGAAAAGCAAGAGCTGGATTTAATATCACATCTCATATTGCTGATGAAGGACTTCAAGAAGGACATAAATAACTCCCTTAAAGAAATATAGGAAAACATGGGTCAACAGATAGAAGCACAAAAATCCCTTAAAAAAATACTAGAGAATATGGATCAAAAGGGGTAGAAGCCCTTAAAGGGAAAACACAACAGCCTCTTAAAGAAATATGGGAGAACATGTCTCAACAGGTAGAAGCCCTTAAAGAGGCAATACAAAAATCCCATAGGGGATTACGGGAGAACATTGGTCAACATGCACAAACCCTTAAAGAGGAATCACAAAAATTTGTAAAAGAAAGACAGGTGAACATGGGTAACAGGTAGAAGCCATTAAAGAGGAAACACAAAAATTCCTTAAAGAATTTCAGGAAAAAACAAACAAACAAGTGAAGGAACTGAACAAAACTATCCAGAATCTGAAACTGGAAATAAAATCAATAAAGAAATCACAAAGTGAGACATCTCTGATAGTAGAAAACCTTGGAAAGAATTCAGGAGTCATTGATGCAAGCATCAACAAAAGAATACAAGAGATAGAAGAAAGAATCTGGGATGCTGAAGATTCCATAGAAAATATTGACTCAACAGTCAAAGAAAAGTTTGTAACCCAAAACATCCAGTACACCAAACCTAAGGATTATAGGTGTAGAATAAAGTGAGGATTTACATCTTAAAGGGCCAGTAAATATCTTTAACAAAATTATAGATGAAAACTTCCCTAACCTAAAGAAAGAGATACCCATGTATATACTAGAAGCCTACAGAACTCCAAACATATTGGACCAAATCAGAAAGTCCTCCCATCACATAATAATCAAAACACCAAATGAACTAAACAAAGAAAAAATATTAAGAGCACTGAGAGAAAAATGTCATGTAACATATAAAGGCAGACCTATGAGAATTACACCAGACTTCCCAGAGACTATGAAAGCCAGAAGAGCCTGGGCAGAAGAGTCTAGGCATATAGACCCTAAGACATGAATGTCAGCCTAGACTACTATACCCAGCAAAACTTTCAATTACCATAGACGGAGAAAAGAAGACATTCCATGACAAAAGCATATTTACACAATATCTTTACACAAATATAGCTCTGCAAAGGATAATGAGTGGAAATACCAACACAAGGCAAGAGACCACACTGTAGATAAATCAATAAGGTAATCTTTCAACAAACCCAATAGAAGATAGCTATACAACCAGAATTTTACCTTTAACTAAGAAGATAACAGTAAGCAACAATCATTTTTCCTTAATATCTCTTAATATCAATAGTCTCAATACCCATATAAAAAGACATAGACTAACTGACTGGATACATAAACAGGACCCAATGTTTTGCAACATACAAGAAACCCACTTCAGTGACAAGGACAGTCACTATTTAAGAGTCAAAAGTTGGAAAACAATTCTCCAAGCAAATGGTCCCAAGAAACAAGCTGAAGTGGTCATTCTTCTATCAGATAAAATAGACTTTCAACCAAAAGTTGTCAAAAAGAGATGAGGGACATTTCACACTGTTCAAAGGAAAAGTCTACCAAGATGAACTCTCAGTTCTGATCATCTATGCTCTGAACACAAGGGAACCCACATTCGTAAAAGAAACTTTAATAAAGCTCAAAGCACTCATTGCACCCCACACAATAATAGTGGGAGACTTCAACACACCACTCTCAAAAATGGACAAATCATGGAATCAGAAACTAAACAGAGATACAGGGAAACTAACTGAAGTTATAAACCAAATGGATCTAAGGTATTTATAGAACATTCCACCCTAAAGCAAAAGAATATACTTTCTCCTCAGCATCTCATGGTACTGTCTCCAAAATTGACCATATAATTGGTCACAAAATGGGCCTCAAGAGATACAGAAATGTTGAAATTATTACAAGTACCTTATCAGATCACCATGGCCTTAGGCTGGTCTTAAGCTCAAACAAAAGCAATGGAAAACACACATGGACTTTGAACAACGCTCTTCTCAATGATAGCTTGGTCAAGGAAGAAATAAAAAGAAATTAAAGACTTAAAATTTAATGAAAATGAAGACACATCATACCAACATTTATGGGATACAATGAAAGCAGTACTAAGAGGAAAACTCATAGCTCGGAGTGCCTCCAAAAAGAAAATGGAGAGATCTTACACTAACAGCTTGACAGTGCACTTGAAATCTCTAGAACAAAAGGAAGCAAATACCACCAAGAGAAGTAGACTGCAGGAAATAATCAAACTTAGGGCCTAAATCAACCAAACAGAAACAAAGAACTATACAAAGAATCAACAAAACAAAGACCTTGTTCTTTGAAAAAATCAACATGATAGATAAACCCTTAGCCAGACTAAACAGAGGGCACAGAGACAGTATCCAAATTAATAAAATCAGAAATAAAAAGGGAGACATAACAACAGAATCTGTGGAAATTCAAAAAATCATCCAATTCTACTACAAGAGTTTATACTCAACAAAGTTTGAAAACCTGGATGAAATGGACAACTTTCTAGGTACATACCAGGTGTCAATGTTAAAACAGGATCTGATAAACCATCTAAATAGTTCCATAAGTCCTGAGGAAACAGAAGCAGTCATTAATAGTCTCCCATCAAAAAAAAAAAAAAAAGAAAGAAAAGAAAAAAGCCCAGGAACAGATGGATTTAGCGGGGAATTCTATCAGATCTTCAAAGAAGAGTTAATACTGATACTCTTCAAACTATTCCGTGAAATAGGAACTCAGGAACACTACCCAAATCATTCTATAAAGCCACAATAATGCTTATACCCAAACCAAACAAAGACCAAACAAAGAAGGAGAATTTCAGACCAATCTCCCTCATGAACATTGATGCAAAAATACTGAAGAAAACCTGGCCAACTGAATCAAAGAATGCATCAAAACTATAATTCACCACGATCAGGTAGGCTTCATCCCAGGGGTGCAGGAATGGTTAATATACAGAAATCTGTCAATGTAATCCACTACATAAACAAACTAAAGGAAAAAAAACCACATGGCCATTTCATTAGATGCTGAAAAGGCTTTTGACAAAATCTAGCATGCCTTCATGATACAAGTCTTGGAGAGATAGGGAATGCAAGGCCCATACCTAAACATAGTGAAAGCAATATACTGCAAACTGGTATCCAACATTAAGTTAAACGGAGAGAAACTTGAAGGAATCCCACTAAAATCGGGGACACAGACAAGGCTGCCCACTCTCTCCCTATCTATTCAATATAGTAATTGAAATTCTAGCCAGAGCATTCAGTCAGCAAAAGGAGGTCAAAGATATGCAAATTGGAAAGGAAGAAGTCAAAATATCACTATTTGCAGATGATATGATAGTATACTTAAGTGACCCCAAAACTTCCACCAGAGAACTCTAAAGCTGATAAACAACTTCAGCAAAGTGGCTGGATATAAACTTAACTCAAGCAAATCAGTAGCCTTCCTCTACTTAAAGGATAAACAATATGAGAAAGAAAATCAGTAGCCTTCCTCTACTTAAAGGATAAACAATATGAGAAAGAAATTAGGGAAATGACATTCTTCACAGTAGTCCCATATAATATTTCATACTTAGGTGTGACCCTAAAAAAGCAAGTGAAAGATCTATATGACAAAAACTTCAAACCTCTGAAGAAATAAATCAAAAAAGGTCTCAGAAGGTGGAAAGATCTCACATGTTCATGGATTGGCAGTATCAATATAGTAAAAAATGGCCATCTTGCTGAAAGCAATCTTCAATACAATCCCCATCAAAATCTGAAATCAATTCTTCATAGATCTAGAAAGAACAATTCTCAAATACATCTGGAATAACAAAAAAAACCAGGATAGTAAAAACTATCCTCCACAACAAAAGATCTGGGGCAATCACCATCCCTTACCTCTAGATCTACTACAGAGCAATAGTGATAAAAAAAATGATTGGTATTGGTATATGCAGACAGGCAGGAAGATCAATGGAGTAGACTTGATGACCCAGAAAAGAACCCACACACTTATGGTCACTTGATATTTAACAAAGGAGATAAAAACATCTAGTGAAAAAAGGACAGCATTTTTAACAAATGGTGCTGGATCAACTGGAGGCCTGCATTCAGTAAATTGCAAATCAACCTATTCTTATCTCCTTGTCCAAAGCTCAAGTCCAAGTGGATCAAGGATCTACACATAAAACCAGATACAGGGGGAAAATTCCTGAACAGAACACCAATGGCTTATGCTCTAAGAACAAGAATCAACAAATGGGACCTCCTAAAACTGCAAAACTTCTGTAAGGCAAAGGACATGATCAATAGGACAAAACAGCAACCAAGAAATTGGGAAAAGATCTTTACAAATCTTATATCCGGTAAAGGGCTAATATCTAATGTATACAGAGAACTCAAGAAGCTAGTCTCCAGAGAGTCAAATAACCCTATTAAAAATGGGGTACAGAGCTAAACAGGGAATTCTCAACTGAGGAAACTTGAATGGCTCTAAAGCACCTAAAGAAATGTTCATCATCCTTAGTTATCAGGGAAATGCAAATCAAAACAACCCTGAGATTCCACCTCATACTAGTCAGAATGGCTAAGATGAAAAACTCAGGGGACAGCAGTTGCTGGAGAGGAGGTGGAGAAAAAGGTACACTTCTCCATTTTTGGTGGGATTGCAAGCTGGTAAAACCACTCTGGAAACCAGTTTGGCAATTCCTCAGAAAATTAGACATAGTTTTACCTGAGGACCCAGCTATATCACTCCTGGGCATATATCCAGAAGATGCTTTACATGTAATAATGATACTTTCTCCACTATGTTCAAAGCGGCCTTATTTATAATAGCCAGAAGACAGATAGAACCCAGATGTCCCTCAACAGAGGAATGGATACAGAAACTGTGGTATATATACACAATGGAGTGCTATCCAGCTATTAAAAACAATGAATTCATAAAAATCTTAGACAAATGGATGGAACTAGAAAGTGTCATCCTGAATGAGGTAACCCAATCACAAAAGAACATACATGGTATGCACTCAATAATAAGCAGATGTTAGCCCAAAAGCTCAAAATAAACAAGTTACAATTCACCCAGCACAGGAAGATCAAGAAGAAGGAGGACTTAAGTGAGGGTGCTTTTGTTCCTCTGAGAAAGGGAACAAAATACTCACAGGAGCAATAAGGGAGACAATGGGTGGAGCAGAGACTGAAGAAAGGCCACCCAGAGACTGCCCTACGTGGGGATTCATCCTATAAACAGTCATTAAACCCCAACACTACTATGGAAGACAAGAAGTATGTGCCAAAAGGAGCATGCCATGGTTGTCTCTGGAGGGGCCCTGCTAGAGCTTTACAAATACAGAGGCAGATGGCAGCAACCAACTATTGATCTGGGCATGGGGTCCCCAATGGAAGAGCTGGAGGGTGGTCTGGAGGAGCTGAAGGGGTTTACAGCCCCATGGGAAGAACAATTATTTGGGCCACCCAGATGCCCCAAGACTCCTAGGGACTGAACCATCAACCAAGGGGAACACATAGCTCCAGTCCAAAATGTTGCAGAGGAATACCTTGTTGGGCATCAGTGGGAGGAGTGGTCCTTGGTCAGGTAAAGGCTCAATAGAGGCCCCAACAAAGGGAAACTGAGGGGGAGGTGGAAATGAGTCAGGTGGAGGGGTATAGATGTGGAGGCAGGGGTGGGAGGAAGGGTTGGAGTCTTAGGGGAGGGGAGAAATCGGGAAAGGTTTTATCACTGGCAATGTAAATGAAGACGATACTCAATAAGAAAAAGTTTGCATGTCATCATTGATCTCCCCTTTCATCAATTTTTGGTCTTGAAATATGATGTTGAGAGGGGCAGTAAGCATGATATGGACATGAGGGCTATCAGATTTGGGGTCAAATGTCCATCCACACATGGTATATGAGATGACCATAGGAGTGGCTTGCCATTCTTTACTTTCTGTCATCTCAACATCACTTCCCTCAAATCATGATCTCTTTTAAAATCAAGAACTTGACCACTGACATTCTTAGTTTGAAAATAAACCCACCCTGGTATAAACCACCACTGCCCCACATATTCTACTATTCTACTATTTAGAATAGTAGACTCTCTCTCTCTCTCTCTCTCTCTCTCTCTCTCTCTCTCTCTCTCTCTCTCTCTCTGTGTGTGTGTGTGTGTGTGTGTGTGTGTGTGTGTGTGTTTGTGTTTATGTATTATGTATGTGATCAGTATGGCTATGCGTATGCATGTTTGCATATATGTGGGGTTATGTGTGTGTTCATGCATATAGGGGCAAACATTTGACTTCAAGTTTCTTTTTGATAATTCAGCCATTCTATTAGAATGGGGTCTGTTGTTTGAACCTAGAGCTCACCAGTTTCCTAGTCTAGGTAACCATCTTTCTCCCATGCACTGGAATTATACTTAAGTAAGAAAACCACTCAGTATTTATGTGGAACTGAGGATCTGAACACTAGTCTTCACCTGACACCCAAACAGCAAAGGCTTTACTCAGAGATAACTCCTTCACTCCAATAATTGCCAATTCATACAATGTGATGAATTAGTCTAGAATTGGCTGTTGAGAATAAACTTCCTTAGCATCATGGCCAATGGTTATATACCTTATAAGTTACCTATAATCTTTATATCTACCATGAATGCCTCAACTATATTTAGAAATGGAAAAAGTAATGCTTCCTGCTAAGCATGTGGCTATGCTGTAACCCCAATGCTCAGGAAGTTAAGGAAGGAGGATTTTTCTTGAAAACAGGCTAGACTGAGTTACATACTGAGTTCCAGGCTAGCATGGGCTACAGTGTGAGACCCTCTTTCAAATAACAAAAAGAATATACATGCTTTGAATAACATTGTTTCTTCTGAAGACGGAGGGAGAAGTTTTACTGGGATATCCAAATTTTATGCAACTATTATTCTCAATGTCCTGGTGGCAGTGGTCAAGGGAACAGGAAGTCAGGGGACAAGTAGAACATTAGCCCTTATTAGCTTATGCCAAGATACCCCAAAGCAAAAGTGGCTACTATGACTTTTTCAATTGGCAATGCAAAATAATGCATTTCACACTTCTCTGACTCTGAACTCTGAACTCACACAATTGTGGAAGTAGACACACTCTAACAGAAATACACTTTAGGCTGAGTTACTCTGGTTTGCCCTCACCTACTAACAGTAGGAGTTATTGATAGGACTTTAAGGATAATATTCTTATTGTTTGTGCTTGTAAATTCCAATTGTGCACATGTCAGTGATTGTTACAGTGTGAAACTTATGGAATCTGACAGAGAACAAAACTGACATACATGTCAACACCTTTTATTCTGTACTTACTAGATGGAGACATTCTTATTTACCCTGCCAGACCACTATTTAATGTGTCTGTTTTTCATTTATTAGTATCCATCTTATTATTTGATTTTGGGTAATAATCTGGGACACTGTTGTAGTCCAACTTGGGCTACTGACTTCAACCACATGGATTTGGGTCCAGAGTTCTCTCAAGCTTTAAAATTCAATAAATCTGTATTGTTTGTATGAGGCTTCTGGAACTGTGACCAAAATACATGACAAGCACATTTAAAAGTAGAATTATTTGTTTTGTATTATGCTCATAACACATGGTCACCTGATTCCATGAAATTAGGTCTGAATAGAGGCTAAATATCATAGCTGTAAGAATATATGGAGGAGGAATAATCTATTTGCTCTTTTATAGTCAGGAAACAAGAGATAGAAAAAGAAAGAGACTGGGGACCAAATATAACCAATTTTCTCCTAATAGATACCTTCTCTTCAGGCTTCCACCAGAGAAAAATACCTTCACCAACTGAAGACCAAGCATTCAACATTTGAACGTGAGAGTAACAGTTCATCATAGCCTAAGAGTCACATGCACTTAGATTATTTTATTTGTTTTTAAAAATTAAGACAAAAAGGGCATCATACTCAGTAGAAATGAAGAGAAGAGAAGATATTTGCCTTTCTCATTTTGTGCCAAGCTCTCAAACAAAGACATAATTCTCTGAAGGCAGAAGAAAGAGTAGAGGCTTCAAACACACAAGGTTCTAGATAAATTCTAGAAAATGATTTAAAGTATTGATTAAAGAACATTCACTATAGGAAATCCAAAATGTTTGGATTGCTTATACATACACTGCCAATGACAATGCTCTAATAGCAACACACTGTGATAGCAATAGATACTAACTGTCAAAACACCATAAGCATGCTGTAAATTTTTCATGTAGTGGGCTCTGTTTTCAAGACTTCAGATCTCTTCTATTTAAATTATAGTTTTAAGACAAGAAATTTGAGATCACTTGTCTCAATGTACCTCGAGACATGGCTTTCAAAACCACCTTTACCACTGAGCAATATGAGCTCCTAAACGAAAACATAGATAATTACCAGTAATCTCTTCAGCTCAAGACAAAGAGTTTCATAGATGTATATGGTAGGTGAAGTCATGGACTTCTTTGGGGTCTGTGGTAAATATTTCTGAGTTCATATTGTTCTTTACTCTAACATTCTTTTTACTCCTGTGTAGAAAATACAGGTAAAAATTGCAAAAATGAAGTATAAGTCTAAATCCTCTATCACATGAACTCTAAACGTTCATTGATTTTTCCCTGCTGAATTTCTTATGACTGGATCAATGCCAGCTTTATACTAAGCATTAAAAATTGATAGCTCTGCATGAACGATCAAATGAGTGACTGATACAGATTATACTTGTCAGAACATTTCAGTAGTCACATACGTTCACTCCCATGTGAGATCTTTGTCCCCACCAAGTGACTGCTTTGTCTACTCTTCCACTCAGGATTTAAATTTTTGGAACTCTAGAACAATGTTCTTAATGTGCTTAACATATTCTCTATAGAGGAGTGAGTACATCAGGAAATGTTAACCAAATTCAATCACTTCCAAATAATAATGTCTTTTGAAATGATAATTACATGTATTTCCCACTTTCTCTTTCTTCCTCCTAACCCCTTTCATGGAGCCTTCTTTCCCCCTCCCACCATATGTATCCCTGTCTGTGTGTCTTGCTCTGTATCTCTCTTTGTCTGTTTCTGTCTATCACTCTCTCTCTGTGTGTCTCTCAAATTCATGGAATTTTTATCCAGTGCTAATGAAGTCATAGATCTTGAAGGTCAATCTACAAGCACCACTTTACTAAACCAGAATAATCCCTAACTACATTCTAAATATTTATTTTTATACCCACAGATAAGTGTAGTTCTCACCCCTCATCAAAGAAACTTTTCTTTGCAACAGATGGAGATCATTACAGAAAACCACAACCAATCAAAATGCAGAGAGTAAGTTTATGTGGTGCCCAGTCTTAACTGATATATCTATAATACAATCATGTTTAAAAGATCATGGCAAGTTAATTTACCTTATATATTTCTTATCATTCTATATAGGGAGATTAACATCATTCATTTCCTAGTTTATTTTAATATATATTTAAAAAAGATGAAGATATATAAGATATATTCTATGAGGGTATGTTGAGGTATGGGGGACGGGGTGCCTCAGCAGGCCCTTGCCAAAGCATCCCTTCCCCATGAAGAACCAGCCACAGTACAGTAAAGAATAAAATAGAGTTTATTCAGAGCATGGGGAGGGGAGATAAGAAGGGAGTAGAGACAGAGAAAGGCAGAGAGAAGGATAGAGTCGAGGAGTAGAGGCCAGCCATGGCCATGAGCAAGGGAGAGAGGGATAAGAAAAGGGGGAAGGCAAGTGCCTAAGAGGGCAAGAGAGAAACAAGAGGGGATCAATAATAAGAGATGGAGTATGGGCACAAGCATCCCCTTTTGTAGTAGGTCAAGCCTACCTGGTCGTTGCCAGGCAACTGTGGGGAAGAGCATACCTGACTGTTGCCAGGTAATTGTGGGGTGGAGTTTAGACGGAATGCTAACATGCTGGAGCTAGCTTTCTGCTTGAGTCAGTTCTCTCTACTTGGGAGAGGACTCTCATGCTAGAAAAAAATTCTAAAAGGTCTCTGGCAAGCTCATTGGTTTTCCTACAAAAGTGAGAACAGCTGCTTTAAAAAATTCTTGGATTTTTCCTGCTAGAAAACTTTTTAAAAGAACTTTGTTCTCTCTCTCTCTCTCTCTCTCTCTCTCTCTCTCTCTCTCTCTCTCTCTCTCTCTCTCCAAGCAGTTCTCACTGGGTTGCTCTCTCTTATAGACCAAAATCAGTGTTTTATTTACATATCAGTTCAGTAATTTACTCCAGGTTCACTTTTGATTATCCCATTAATCAGCATTTTATGACCTTAGTCCCTTGATTCTTAGAAGACAGTAAGTACCCCCTTTTTTAAGCATGACAAATGAATTCAGAAATCTGCTAGAAATCAGAAATCAGATCACCATTTCCATATGCCTGCGCCTAAACTATCTCTATCCCAGGCAGACCTTGAACTCAGGAATTTGCCTGCCTTTGCAAGCACAAACAATAAAAGTAGCTAGGTGGGATCTTGCCCTGCTAGCACCACTCCCTCAATCTCTTTTTTTCCTTCATTAATATCTGACAAGCTAGCTCCTAGTGCAACTGCCTCAGGATTTTGTGTTTTTTTTTAAACTCTATAAAGTCCCTCATATAATTCATATCACATCCTTATATTTTGCACAGTGAGAAATTACATATTTTTTATTCCTTTTGAAGTTATTTTATTTATTTACATTCCAAATGTTGCCACCCTCCTGGTTCCCCCTCCCAGAGTTCTTCACCCCATTCTCCCTCCCCTTTGCCTGTGAGGTGATGCTCCCCTCCCTCTCAGGCATCTCCTTTGCCTGGGGCATCAAGTCTCTATAGGATTAGGCATACCCTCTCCCACTAAGGCCAGACAAGGAAGTCCTCTGCTATATATACATCAGTGGCCTCAGACCATCCTATGTATGTTCTTTGATTGGTAGCTTAATCTCTGGGAGTTCCAAGGAGTCAGGGTTAGTTGACACTATTGGTCTTCCTAAGGGTTTGCCATCCTCTTTAGCTCCTTCAATCCCTTCCCTACGTCTTCCACTGAAATCTGTGACCTCAGGGCAATGGTTAGCTGTTAAGTATCTGTATCTGTCTAAGTCAGCTATTGGTAGAGCCTCTCAAAGACCAGCCATGCTAGGCCCCTGTCTGTAAGTGCAACATACCATCAGTAATAGTGTCAGGGTTTGGTGCCGAGCCATGAGACAGATCCCAAGTTGGACCAGCCACTAGACGACTTATCCTTTGGCCTCAGCTCCACTTTTGTCCTTCTACTTCTTTTAGACAGGAACAATTTTGAATCAAAAAATTTGAAGGTGGTTTGGTGACCCCATCCCTTCATGGGGGTGGTGCATGTTCCCCAAAACAAAGGTGGTCTCTTCAGGTTTCTTCTCTCCACTTTTGGGCATTTCTGATAAGATCACCCCTATTGAGTCATGGAAGCTTTTCACATCTCAGATCTCTGGGACTTTCTAGAGGACAAAACAAGTAAGAATCCCAACTAAAAATTGGGATACAGAATTAAACAGAGAATTCTCAAGAAAGAAATCTTGAATGTCCAAAAGCACTTAAAGACATTATACATTCTTGGTCTCATGTTTTCAGAGCTCTTTCCCACAGCATTAAGGTCTCTCCTGAGGGTCACAACATTTACTATTTTGCTGAGACACACCATCGCCTACCAGACTCCTGCTGTCCCTGATTATCATGGTGTCATTAACCTTAGCAGAAAGAACATTCCCTAATAATGTTGGCTGAGAGGACATCTTCTGATGGAGGAACATAAAGCAAATCATATACACTAGCATACAAACAAGTCCCCTGCCTAGCAACTGTCAACACTCATGAAATTGAAAGGTTTCTGTTTTTTTATTTTGTTTTATTTTTGTTTTCTTCATTTCTTTTGTATGCAATGAATTTTGATCATATACCTGCCTTTTTTCCAATGCCTCAAGATCCTCTCTTTTGAGGTGTTTCAGTGGTGGCTTTCAAGGTCAGATTCATTATTTGGAAACCTATGGTGGAGACAGTAAAAAAAAAGACCTATAATCAGGTAATAAGATGGAAGAACATTTGGAAGACCAGTAGAGATTTTGTGGGGTTGTAGAGATCTAGAGTAGTGAAATCACACTATATAAGAAGAGAAATGACTATATTTAGGACCTATATTAGATAGTCTTAGAGTCTCTCAATTTATATTTGTCAGTTTGAGGGTTATCCATATTCTGGAATGTGCTGGCCAATGTTGACTGTGTCTGATTTTTGTGAGGTTGCATTTTAATCTGTTCCATGAAGCTTTCTCAACCCAGTTAGATGCAGCATACTCCAAAAGTTGCTACTATGGGAGCTACTCATTAATATCTATACTGATCCTGAAATTATTCTGAATCAGGGACACATTGATGTTATTCTATATTTTCTTGGTCCATAGTTATTTTCTTGCAATATCAGACAGACAAAACTTATCTTTAAAACCAAGTCTCTTGAAAGGTTTTAAGAAATTCATTTGGCGAGCCGGGTGTGGTGGCGCATGCCTGTAATCCCAGCACTTAGGAGGCAGAGGCAGGCAGATTTCTGAGTTCAAGGCCAGCCTGGTCTACAGAGTGAGTTCCAGGACTACACAGAGAAACCCTGTCTCGAAAATCCAAAAGGAAAAATTCATTTGGCTATGAAGTGGGACACAGATTGATGTGAAATATTAATATAGATACAAAAGCATATTTTCACAGAAATATTAATATTTTGACCTATAATGTGCTGAGGCAATACTTCATACTTGTCACTCTGGTACTGAATGGTGAATCAGGATCCTAATTCTATATCCATATTAACCCTCATGGCTTTAATACAATAAAATCAATGACAGTAGCAACACTTTTAACCAGTAGTAATTAATCAGCTGTATCCACCAGTTGTGCTAAATAATATCAATGCTGTATCCTTTAAAGCTCCACCGGGATTCCATTAAGACAGCAGCTGCTGCATGTAGAGTTCACATAGATGGCTCTGCCAATTAACAAAATTTATATATGCAATTTCAAAGACCTCTTTAACCTTTGCACTGATATTTCAAAGCAACAGTTTATTCAATTAAAAGGAAACATTTAAAAACAGATAATATTTTTTACAGTATCTTAGCAACAGGTGATTGAAGCCATGCCTAGAATGAAAGACTTGAGATTTTGCCAGAAGGGCCACATACTAGTGTTATCTTCCTTTTAACAAATGGAATAAATCTAATATTGTTTTGGACATGTTGTGCTGCATTACATCATAATGTGAAATCCTGACAACCAAACTGAAGCTGGAAGAACAAGCAGAGGTTGCATGTGCAGTTCCAAAAGACCCTCACAGCATTTTAGAGGGAAAGCCAATAAGAGCCATCTCTCCATGCCTTAGCTGCAACCCCAGTGCCTGAGATGAGTTCATTGTCAAAATCTAAGCTGTCCAGAACTCAGCTATCTAGCCTGAACCTCTGAGTCAGAGAGCTGTGCCGCCCCACTTTTCATCACTCTTTTGAGAATTCTAGAAAGTTATACCTCTGGATTATACACAGAGAATATTTCATTTTAGGGAATTACAAACAGGGTTAGAATCACTTTGAACTCTTAAGATTGTTCTATAGGCACTGGTTATAAATCTATTTGTGTTAGTATATAGACTATACAGATAATTTTAAAAGAAGCAAACACCAAGAAAATGAATAACTCAATTAAGTATTGGTATCTGGTACTGAAGAGAGGTCTAAAAAGAAGAAATATAAATATCTAAGAAAACTATTTTTAATGTTCAGTATCAGTAGCCAGAAGGGAAGTGTGAATTAATATTACTTTGAAATTTATCTTACTCTTATTAATATTAAAAATAACAACAAATGCTGGTATGGATATGGGGAAATAATAACACTTATTACTGCTGCTAGGAGCATGAACTGAAACAGTCAATATGGAAATCTGTATGGAGGTTCCTTCAAAAGCTAGAAATAGAGTGACAGTGTTCATCAGTTATACTGTACTTGAGCATGTGCCCAGAGGACCCTATGTCTTCCTGTAGTGACAACTATGCACCCATGCTCACTTTCATCCAGAAAGTGGAAACATCTTAGCTGTTCACGCCAATGAATACATAATGAATATTTACCACATGCACACAATGGACTGTTACCTATCTCTACAGTAAGATGAAATTCTGAAAATTTCCAGAAAATGGATGGAATTAGAAATAATTACTTGAGCAATAGTTTAAATTCAGAAAGACAAGTATCACATTTTCTCTCATATGTACCTGCTAGCATTGACAATCCAGATATGTGTGTTTACATTGGATTATGCATAGGAGGCAAGAAATGGGTAAAATATTGGATAATTTCAAGAGAGGAGAATAGAATGCTAGTAGTATGATTATGGAAAAATGGGTAATGGGATCACAAAATTTAAGTGGGTTAGGGAATTAGTGGCAGGATAGACTAGGTAGTATAGAATGGGATAACTAATAATAAAGACATTTGAAAATGGCATAAGGAAATATACTATAGAAGCTTCATATATACACAAATACATAAATAAAAGAAATTTGAGACAGCTGTACTTGAGAAGGGAGTTGAAAAACAGAGGGGTGAGAATATCCCAGGTATGGATTACCACTTTTGGCATGTTAGTGAGTGTAATTCCATAGGCTCTTGTCCCTAAACATTAAAAACTGCTGCCATTGCTCTCAGTTACCCTTGGGAACTTGATGGCAAGATCCTACTGGTTAAAATATCACAAATTTAAGTCGCAGGACATGGAGAAATGAAGTTGATACAGACCAGAAATCTCCATCCATACTAGCTAGTTTCTATAGTGCTGGATGGCTGGATGATGCTATGGCACTATTGGGCGTGGAAAGCAATCATCTTGTCATCCAAAAGGAGAGCTACAAATATGACCTGTCTGGCAAGATATGCCCACCAATTCCATAGTGGCATGAGTGTTATTGGAGTAATTAGCCATGTTTCTGAGTTTTAACTCCAAGTTGGAACTCATGCTTAGTGCCACCAATGAACTGGATGAAAGGGGTGAGCTTAATACTATTACTCAGCTAAATGGCTATTATAATACACTGTTCCTCTTAGTACTTGCCTTTTTACTCACAGATTACTGTATTTCTCAGCTCTCATTAGAGAAGCTTCTATTGCAGTACATGATGATTTACAGCTGTTCAACATGCAGAGACTTAAGGAACTGAAGAATACTTGCCTCTAAAGACATCTATATCATATCCTCTCCCCAACCATGAGGCTCAGGGATCATCTCACGAGATAGTGAAGAAAGAATATTAGAGCCAGCAGAGTGGCTGGGTGCAGTAAAATGGCACTTTCTAGACGTGACAGGGCTATCACATAGGTGAACTCACAGAGCTGTGGCTGCATACAGAAAACCTGTACAAGATTAAGACACACAAAATCTCAGGATGAACAGAGGAGAGGCTCATGAAGTTTTATGCCAAGCTGTGGAGCTTTTTTATCAATTAATAGTTGTTGGGACGGGTGAGTCAGCTTTTTTTCAAGCATGTGGCTCCAGGAGATGACCCTACACCCATGCACATACAGATGACTCTGCACTCATACAGGGTACACAGAGAAAACTCAGGATTTTTTAAAAGAGTACATGAAATTGTTTGGGAAATTATGGGAAGATAGAAAAGTTGGAGTGGAGCAATGGAGAATGGAGAGTGTTAAATGATGCACATTGTACACATGTAAATAATTTTCAAACAAGAAAAACCTGATGGCATAAAAGTTAAAATAAAATAAATCACTCTTTTCCATTGGCCATGGGACAAGTAGCAAGCCTCATATTCATTTCAGAGTATAAGCAGACTGTGGATTCACACAAAGTAAAAAAGAGGAAGATTTTCAGGGTGCAAAGTGTCTTAGTGAAGGCTAATGAGAGTTTCTTTCTTTTGAAAAAAGAAAGCTCCACCCTTGGATATTTTCATGAAGACTGATGGAATAGGGGATAACAAGTAAACAAATTAAAAATGACTTATCAACGAATCTTCAAATACTATCAAGAACATCATCCATCAATACCAGTTGTCAAATCTATGTTCCCCATAGCTCTCCAGTATATAAGACAATTCATACATTGCCTCAGTGAATGGTATTATACACATTGAACATCTATAAAAGCACAGTTATATATTTGAGCCCAGCATATTGGAGTAATTATTACTATAATTATTGAACAGTGATTATAATCTCATAAGATCTGTTAGCATCATTCTTGACTTAATTAAGCTAACCCCCCAAAAAGACCACCCAGTAAAACAGAAAACAGCTTAAAATGTGTCATAGATTTTCTTCTCTCCCTGATCAGAGGAAATCTAGGTCTTTTATTTTTAGATGGCTACCCAGCAAATATTTACTATTTTTCAGAGTTCTGTTTTCTGTTAGGCATTCGTCTAAGTTCTAATAAAATAGTATGATCTCCTCCTTCAAGAGTTATATAAGTAAGCCAGAAAGAGGAAGACATGAGTAAATGTATAATTAGGATGCTGCATAAAAAGAGTCTGTATAATATTATGGGAACATAATGGAGGTCTATCTAATCTGGTGGGTAAAGATGAGGTACACTCAGATTCCTACAAAAACTAGGGCAAAAGAAGCCACACAGAAACAATACAAAGGTTAGTCAGATGATAAAAGAAAGAGATATACCAAGAAGAGAGAATTTGTTGTCAATATGACCACAGCCCCACATCATGTATGAATGGCTGAGCTTTTACTCACATTATTACTGAGAGAAATATAATCTACCTGGTCTTAGAATGTATAGGGTCAATGAATGAAGAATATTGACCTCTTATATTCTGTTTCCCCATTGACAAACACCTATTTACTCCTTACTTCCTTAAGCCCAAACCCTAGGGTCTAGTCTGATTCTCTGGCCATGGTTATTATGACTTAAAATATACCTTGAGGTACAGTGCAGTGGACTCTGAAGCAGCTGTCACCATAGAAGGACTATCTCAATCTCTTCCTCTGAATTTTAGTCTAAAAAGAAGAAATAAACAAGTCCAAGACTGAGACAGGTACAGCCACATGTATCTAGGACAGAGTAAGGGGTGCACAAGATTTAGATGGGAAATGACCATAAGTGTTTTCTAAATCTTAACTGGGGGGCTTAATTCAGCAAAGCCTCATTGGTTGCTTCATAGTTGTGGATGGATAGCTGAACAGAGCCTGATTTGTGTTGTGTGTGTGGTTTTTCCTTCCTTCCTTCCTTCCTTCCTTCCTTCCTTCCTTCCTTCCCTCTTTCCTTCCTTCCTTCCTTCTTTCCTTCCTTCCTTCCCTCCTTCCACCCTCTCTCCCTTCCTCCCTCACTCCTTCTCTCTCCCTCTCCCCTCCCTTTCTTTCTTTCTCTTTCTCTCTCTCTCTCTCTCTCTCTCTCTCTCTCTCTTTCTTTCTTTCTTTCTTTCTTTCTCTTTTTCTTTTAAACTTGGGACCACCAAGTTGTAAAGATATATGTTTTTACCTGGCAGTTGGACCACTGGTGAACTGTCAAGTTGAGAAATTTGAATTTGTTTTTAAGATTAAATTAATCCTTGATAAAAGTTGCCTTTTTAGACATTAGTCTTTGACCACTATAGTTTGATGCCATCTCCATTTTGGTTGACCTGTCTAATCATCAGGCCTGTTACTCTTCAAGACCAACTGTGTAAGTGCTTATAATGGAATAAATTACTTTTCTATATAGCATTCCCCAAAAATAGTCAGAGAACATCTGCCCTTCTTATTGATTGAGGGGAAGGCAAACACTTCATGAAGGAGACCTCATGCCTTAAAAAGTTTGATACTAGTAGGACTCCAGTGCCAATCAGAGAACCTAGAGAAGTGAACTGCTAGAGAGAATATATTTTTCTCTCTGACGGCATTAGATGGACTGTAAAAAACAAGAAAAGTAGCTAGAGATGTTTCTTCCTTTAGACCTGAAGAGGAGGCCTGCATTCAAAGCATGAGCTTTCTCTGTGGGAATCTAGAGAACAAAGTTCATCTACCTGTTCCTTCTTTATAGACTCCTGTCCAAATTCCTTTCTTCTACAGGGTCCATGTAGACGATTTCTTCTAGGCATTAGCCACTAAGCAGTCTTCTTTCTTGAGTCTGTTGCTGTGTGAGAGGTGTGAGCATTTCAAGGATAATTTCTTCACAGCTTTGGGGGGAAGATGAACAAACACACGGGGTGGATGTATGTATATGAAACCATGTTCCAAGGGGACACAGAGAAGGGAAGATTATCTTTTTTTTCTCTCCAAAAATTTAGTTTCCATTCACTTTATATCTTGATTGCAGCACCCCTCCTCTACTCCCAGTCCCACCCTTACAAATCCCTTTTCCCTATCACCTCTCCCCTTCTCCTCAGAAAAAGAGGAGCATTCCTTGGGTACCACCCTACCGTGGGACATCTAGTTCCAGCAGAACTAGGCACATCCTCTCCCACTGAGGCCCAATCAATTAGTCCAAGTAGGGCGAAAGGGGATGCAATGTCAGGGAACAGAGACAAAGACAGTCCCTGCTCCCCTTGTTTGGGGACCCATGTGAAGACTAAGCTGCACATTTACTACAAACATGTAGGGGGCCTCGGTCCAGCCTCTACATGTTCCCTGGTTGATGGCTGAGTCTCTGTGAGCCCTGGTAGACCTAGGTTGGTTGATGCTGTAGGTCTTCCTGTGGTATCTTTGACTTCTCAGGATTGCTCAATTCTATTCTTTACTCTTCCACAAGACTTCCAGAGCTCCACACATCTGCCTCCATCTGCTGCTGGATGAAGCCTCCCAGGAGACAGTATGCTAGGTTCATATCTTCAAGCATAGAAAGGTAGCATTAATAGTGTAAGCTCTATCCCATGGGATGGGTCTCAAATTGGGGCAGTCATTGGTTGGCCGTTCCCTTAATCTCTGCTCCAGCGATCCCTGCACATCTTGTAGGCAAGACAAATTTTGAGTCAAAGTTTTGTGGGTGGAATAATGTACCCCTCCCTCCTCTAGAAATCCTGCCTGGCTAGAGGAGATGGGCTACTTCAGTCACTATATTCCCCTCTGGTAGGAATCTCAGCTCAGGTCACTCCCATAGACCCCCAAGTATCCTCTGCTTTTCCCAGGCCTCCAGTTCATCCCAAAGATGCTCTCACACCAATTTCCCATCTCACTTCCATCACTATCCTGCTCCCCTCCCCACACCTGATCACCATGCCCATTCCTCCACTTACCACTTCTCTTACACAATTTCCCTTCCCTATCTACTTTTGACAACTCTTTAATTTCCCCTCTGAGTAAGATTCACACATCCTCCCTAAGGACCTCCTTGTTACCCTGTTTCATTGGGTCTGTGGATTGTAGCATGGATATCCTATACTTTATGGCTAATGTCGACTTATAAGTGAGTACGTACCATCTGTGTCGTTCTGGCTCTTGGTTACCTCACTCAAGATGATTATCTAAGGTAACGACAACAAAAGGTTCCTGGCAGTAGACAGGGGTTGCTCTGTCATTTGTGTGTTGGGAACAAAAGCTCTAGGTATCCAAATCAGAAAAAAAGAGAAAGTATCCTATCCTTGAGGAATAGTGGACTCGCCGAAGAGGGAGAAGTCATGTTTTATGTAAGAATTGACCTAAAAGGTCAGGTCAGCTAGAACAGAGTCTCAGAGCTTGTCAGACTGCTGACCTGTGGTAGGATGGCAATGTAGAGAAGCTCATGTCTGCTACCTTCCCTACAAATTGATATATGCCCTCCCTCACCTCCCCCACTGTTAGAGAATACTTGTGTGCAACTGTTTCATTTAAGGGTAGGCTTAGTAGGGCTACCCCAGAAAGAATGGATGGAGGCTTTGCTGTTGGCACACCATTCTACTCAATACCACTCCCAGGCAGCCATCTGTTGCAGGACTCTCTCACCCCAGCTCACCTTGGGGTCAGCCCACCAGAAATGTGCTTGGAGTTACAGCGCAGCCGGCAGTAGATAACTTCCCTTTGCCTTTGATCTCCAGGCATGGTGACTGTCAGACTATACATTTCTACAAGTGATGAAAACACTAACAATATCCCAGCCCCAAACCTTAACCCCGAACCATGAGGTTGATAATATTCTCCAGAGTGAGCCAGGGAAATCTGGAGCCTCAGTCCTTTTCTATTGTGTGAGACAAAACTTACAGGCAGCCTGTCTGGGGGTTTACCACACTGGTAGTGTTGAGGATTTTTCTTCTTTGTGGGGAGATACCACATTCAAATAAAAGCTGTTCTATACATGGAATCTGAAAAGCTAGAGAATGTTTGCTATTAAATTTAGGCTGCCTGTCCTACCCAAAGCAACAGATGATCTGCCCCTAAGGAGGGAAGGAAACTTGGGAACATGTCTCCAGGCCTTGGCACGGCACAAATTTTCTGGGCCTTGGTGACATATAGGTGCTTTGTACTGTAGCACATTTGTTATGCTGTTTAAATATGCATATGCTGGATATACACAGCTAATATCTGGAACAATAAGGTAATCCTATATGCTTTGCAATGAAAAACATGAGCAGGGGGCTACTTGCTGC
Source organism: Apodemus agrarius (assembly GCA_964023405.1). NCBI lineage: Eukaryota > Metazoa > Chordata > Mammalia > Rodentia > Muridae > Apodemus > Apodemus agrarius. Next base: position 108,293,448 of record OZ030011.1, on the reverse strand, counting down.
CAGAGTTCTGCCATTCTTGCTTAATTCTGTCTTTTAGTTATGTGATATGTTTGAAGGCATACTTGGTTAAAACTGCATGGAGAAAATGAGCTGCAAGCATATGCACTCTGTCTTTGAGAACCAGGAGGTCCATTAAGCACAGCTCCAATTAAAACTCAAAGAAACAACCAGGGGGAAGTTACAGCCATTTCATAGATACATCCTCAGGCTAGTAGCTAGCTAGCCTCTACTTCCACTAGCTTAGCAGTGCTTCTTCTAAAAGAAACTTAGGGTGGAGAAAAGTGGGATGACGTGAGAAGAGAGAAAAACAGAACTTTACTTCTCCAATATTCTCAAAGCTTCCTCTTCCAAGGAAGAGAGAAAGACTCTTTAGCAAGCAAGAAACAGGATTTCTTCTTAGCCTACAGACTGTTGTTTGGAAATAGGTTTCAGTTAATATGGAAGAGTAGCCATGGGAAAAAGGAAGTCAGTAAGGTGGATCCACAGAGACAGCTGGAAAATTTGAAGACAAACAGGTGCCTGTCATGGCAGAAGATAAGAGCTGCTCACCACCAAGTGCTGCTGGTGTCGGGGTGGGAGGGAGCAAGCCCACACAGGCTCTGCAGACAGCCCCTGCTCACTTGTAGGTTCCCTGGGATTGAAGAATTTCTGCTCTCCAGTGAAGCAGAATAGCCTAATGAAAAGATCCTGGAATATACTATGTTCTGCATTATGACCCTGTGTGCACATAGATCTTGGCTCTTAGTTCTTTGATACATGTAAGTTTAATAATGACCTTGAGCTTTTCATAAAAGTCAATACTTATGTGAAATGACCAAGCTATCAGACACAAACTGAGATTCTGAAGACAGAAGCACTGTGTCAAGATAAATAGAGACACCTATGGAATAATCTCCAAGAATTAGGTACAAGAGTCAGGGAGGGCTGTAGCGCAATGGAAAAAAATAGAACAAAGTATGACCTTTATGTATGGATATGGAATACCTTAAAAATAAATGCATAAACTCCCAATGAGGAGAGGAGGAAAGGAAGATAAAGAATAGAAAGTGAAGAAGGATGATGTGGAGGGCAGAAAGCTGGAGAGGAAAGAGAAGGCCACTAATTTCTAAATCAATTGAAAATAGATGTAGACATTAACACTTATTTAACAGACAAGACAGATCAAAACCCCACTGGCTTCCCTCCTACCTTTCAAAACAATACTTATAGCCAATGGCCTTTCCTTGTTTGGCTGAGATATTCTTATCTCAGTGGCCACATCAGAATCTGCTCTTCAGAACTCACCTTCTTAGTTGTTTACTTTGAGAATTCTTGTCTGGTGCTCTAGAAGAAAAGGCCCTGCAGCTTCCTTCCATGTTCCTAGTACATTAGGTTATATAGCACGTTTCTTTGATTCCATGTAATCCTGTCACTATCCTCTAATTGCCTGTAGGTCCTTGAGATTTATGTCTTCTTTTTCTCTGTGTCCCACTCCCATTACTAGTGGAGAGCGTAATACAGAGTAGATATTTCACATGGAGCTGGTGAATAGATAGATTCATTAATAAATGCATAGTATTGAAACAGTGTTTCTCAATCTATGGCCAACAAACCCTTTAGAAGATCGAAAAGCCCTTTCCCAGGGATCATCTAAGATAATCTGCATATTAGGTATTTAGATTATGATTCATAGCAGTAGAATATAAAGTTATGAAGTAGCAGCAAAAATATGACTATGATTTACATCACCACAACATTAGGAACTGCATTAAAAGATCACAGCATTAAGAAGATTGAGAGCTACCGTATTAGCAAATAAACCTTTCCTCCGCCTTCCAGCTATAGTTCAAATTCTTTTGGTCATGACCAGGCCTCCCTATGCCTACTAGAAGCTTATGGTGAGGAGGAGTGAAGTGACGTGAGAATAGAAAAACAAAGCAAAACTATTCTATCCCAATAGTGCTCACAAACTGGGGGAACGTTAGTTCTATTAGCTGAGTTTCTGCATAACCATAAAACAACAACTGGGAGAAATTCCATTGCTGGTGACATGTAGCTATAAAAGCCATGATGAATCGAATGCAGATGAAGTCTTCCTTCAGCAATGAGACGCCTGAATTCTATTATGGGTGCAAATATCATCACAACAGGGTTGAAAGAAAGTTACTCAGGATACTATTGGTTTGTGTGAGCCTATTTTAGTAACATTTATCTAAGGTCTCAAAAATTCTGCAGCTAAAATTGAAAGAGAGCTTTTGGGTCTTTACATTGCTTTTACTCTAAGAAGTAGCCTGGGACTTAATTAAGACTATTTCCAAAAGGCCATTCAACAAATGCATTGTTACTGAATTGTTCAGATCATGTTCATGTTTTACTCAGAGTTGATAACATTTTCTTTTTCTCACAGAATTTCATTATATTTTTAATTATTCAAGTTTTTCTTGCTTTTACTGTGATGTCTCTTAAAATAAACAAAACTGAGTCATAATTTCTGTTAGTTAAATAAATAAATTCTGCTAAAGTTTAAATTATCATCCATCTTAGCCAAAGGGCAATCTATTATATTAGCAGTCACTGAATGATTAGTTATTTATTCTTTTAAAGGGCAAGTAAAGGAGATTAATATTCTGGTAAGTTTGTCACTAATTACTGAGGTGTGCTTAGCTTTCTTTCATCATATAATGTGTGAGACATGAATTCAATTATAATTACAATTAGTGTTAATGACTTTTAAATTATATTTAATGGAAAGGTCATTATTTTAAGTACAAATAATTTTTTTCCACGTTTTGAATGCATAGATTAATGTTGAGCAAAGAACCATTATTCAATCAAAGCTACATAAGGAAGAGGAAGATGGTGTGTTTTGCTTCTTTTCCAGACTGACTTAAAACTTTTTTTGCTCAAGTTCTGGCAATATTAGGTAGCTCTGGGGGCAGGGGGTAAGGAAGGAAGGGAGAATAAAAGGAAAGATAAGACGAGGTTAGCCAAACATACTTTGTGTGCTCTAGACACCTGGCAAGGATGCCATAAAGATTACTTCTTTTAATTATCCAAATAACACTATGAAGTAGATTCATTTCCTACCCTACAAAATAACAAAATACATTTCCTAGAATTTAAGACCCTTGAGACATTTTATAGCACAAAGGATGTGGGAAAGTAAAATGAGCCCTCCATTGACCCAATTGAGATCACCCCCTCTCACGGCCACTGCTTTTGTTTCTCATTCAGACTGGTAGTGAAAGCGCTCTGGACAGTCAAGACTACACAGAGTACAGTTGAGGCAGGAGATAGAAACCCAGTCAACCAGCCCTGACCTTGTAAATTTCTTTGATCTGTGGATCCTTAACTCATTTAAGATCAAATGTGTGTCAAAGGGAATCTCTTTTGGAGAGTTTATAGACCCTTAGAGAAGAAGAGAAAAGCAAATGGTAGGAAAGCCAGGATTGTGGAAGCACAGAGTGTGGTTTCAAGAAGAATGAATATATATTAGATTTTAGGTAAAGTCAGAGAGAGAGAGAGAGAGAGAGAGAGAGAGAGAGAGAGAGAGAGAGAGAACAGAAATAGTCAAATGGCAATAGAAGACTTCTTGTGAGAAAACTTTAAAAATCTGTACATTAAATTCCTTCACGGAAGCACTGATTTTTATTCAAACATCGGCAGAAAATTAATTACGTTTATACAGACTCTGAAAGGTAAAGACAGATCATTGTTGGACTAGGAACTCTTCATTTCACTTAAATGTTTCTGTCATTCTCTACAGTAACAAAACTGCTAGGGACTATGATTTTCTCTCCCTGTACTCTCCCTTTTGACTTCCAAGGAATAAAGTCTAATCCTTCCAGATTTGAGGCTGGTTGTTGGGTTTTCCTTCAGTAGTCAGCAAGGCAGCAGTGGCAGAAAGCTGGGGCCCAGGCAGTCACCAGTGAGCCTATTAAATGTATCATATGTCATCTGAACCTCCTTTATCCTTCTCACTTTGGACCTCACAGGCTGATAAGAAGGGGAAAGCGTTATAACCCAGAAGTAAAACTGTTGCATGATTATAACCCTGACAGCCTCCCTCTAATGAGCTTCCCTGCAGATAGGGAGAGGGAGAAGGCTTTGATCTCCTGGAGCAGGAGGCTGGAGAGATCACTGTTTGGAGTAAAGCTCTCTGATGGGGTCCAGTCTCCCAGTAATCAAAGTCACAAGCTACCATCTGAGTCATTTGTGAACCATAGATAAGATTAGCTACTCACTTGACAGATCAGCCACCACCATCAATGGGGGCTAATTGTATCTGAAATATGATCAGGGATGTGTCAGCTCCTGGAGACAACCATTTCCTTCATCCTGTGTTTAAACTAAGAACGCATTTGGGGTAGTGGAAACCTGATCAAAACAACACACACAGCATTTTTCTCCTCTTATTTCCAGCCCCGAGAGAAGAAAGAATGGCAAGGTTTCTTTGAAAAAGACATCATCCTGCATTTTTTGTGTGTGTGTGTGTGTGTGTGTGTGTGCGCGCGCGCGTGCGCGCGCACGCGCGCACGCGCGTGCATTTTTTACCAGGGCCAAGCCTTGTAGTGTCAGAGAATAGGTACTTTCTGAAAGGAATGTTGTAGATCCAGAAATAATTACACCATGGAATGACTTCATAGCTCCATAGCTATAACAGGCTTTGGAAAATCATGTGCAGAAAAGACCTGCTTTGAAATTCTAGAATGTTGTGTGCCATAGCAAAGGAAATGATGATTGGTCATTTGGAACTTGAACGCATTTTTAAGGGTTGCATTTTTTTCTTTTTGCCTCCAAAGCTATTTTAACTGACATCTTTACTTTCTTAGAATTTATTCCCATGCTAGTAGAATTTGAGCTCAGCATGAATCATGGTCAAGCAACTTTCACAGAGCCAGCCCTTGGGTAAGTGAAGAATTTCATTGTTCCATTAACTTCACAACTAGTAAATACTAGTTCTTTGCTACTTAAGAGATCATCCATCCCCCTGTATCCCTCTAGACAGGGGATAGGAGGAGAAATAGAAAGCCAAGTTACTACTAGTCCTTTGGGGACACTTGTGTGTATGATTTTCAACCTCATTAACATTCTTCTTTTGAGGAGGGGAGAACCCACAGTACTCACTCCCACTTCAGCCTTCTGGAAGTGTGGGTCTCTCTATTTCCAGCTCCATCCACTATAGCTCTTAAATTACTAGGTTGTCCCAGTGCCCAAGCGGCTAGTAAAAGATGCTTAAAAATGGCAAGGGATGCTGAGAGGTACCTCATTACAGTTCCCAGAATACACACACCTAGAATAGCACTGCACACTTGAGGTAAGAAAAGAAGGATGGGGGTTAGAGGGGGAAACACAACAGCAGCAGTCTTCCACCTTGAGAAAAGGTTAGAGAATAGTCAGTCCATTGTTTTCTTACCAGTTCTCAAGCTATTATAGACTCTGGCTGATCACTCCGACTTTTCACTCCCTACTTTTCAGCATTGTCTACTGTCTTTATTTCCCAGCTTCTGATCTTTCCATTGATAAAGATGGTGACCACAGGGGAAGAGCTCCAGCAAGACCTTCCCTGGCCTAGTTCTAGATTGGAAGGGCATTTATAGCACCCTCAAAAGTCACCAGGTACTACAGAAAGCGTTTATATGCCATAGCCCAACAAATCTTCACCAATGACCTTGGAGATTCTAAAATGATGGAATTAAGACAGACACAGAATCAATAATTCTCTTGCCCTAAGAACATAGCCAGTAAAAAAAAAAAAAAACAGATCTGTTTGATGACAGATTTCTAACTTTCAAATAATATAAAAATAGATCCTTTAGAAGATTGTTTAAGTTTTAAATAGTTGGACAGAAAAATATTTAGATGGGCTTTAAGCCTTGATGATCTCTTATCTCCATGACAAAAACGCCAATGGTTCCTCTTAACACCTAGTTTCAAAACTGCTGACCTAGTGGAACTTAGCAAAGGCACAGCTGAGTCAGGGTAGTGGGAATTGGAGACTGTGCACTTTTCTCTGGTCCAATACTCGTTTTAAGGAACTTGGGGCTCTTAATACTAAGTCTTCTCTGTTCTATCTTCACTTCAAAGCTTAAGATAACTCTACCCTACCTGTTGTACATCAAGGAAAGGTCAACACAGAATGTCAGGAGGACATATGCTCAACTGTAACACAAACTATGAGAAACCATTATCTGATCATGAAGAATGAGTGAAGCTTGCTTTATGGACCATTCTATGATGCAGAGTTAATCACTCCTGAAGGACATTAAATGGCTTAGAGATATATTATGAGACCCAGTTCTTTATGCCATGTATTAAGCTCTATGAGTTGAGGTTCATATTTCTTTGCTAGGGCATGTCTGGACTTCAGCAAATGGTCAGTGGAGTCAGGAATCTTGAGCTTAAGGACACAACTAAGAGCCTTTAAATGCCACATTCTGTGCCTTCCACTTTCTTTGGAGGGACAGAAAGTACTCTGACTGGCCTGAGGAAAGAGACTTTCTTGCTAAGGTTGGGCAATATTGCTCCTGCGGAAAGAACCTCCCTAGCCTTGCAGCTTGGTATGTGAGGTTACTCAGATAATCTGCCTAGAGGTTTTAGATCTCAGTCTGACCTCTCCTTTCAGCTTTAGATGATCTGGGAGGATCATCGTCATCTATCACAGATTAGTTCTCAAAACAGCACGTTGATTCATTTTCCTAGTACTTTTAACACATACTGTATGCTGTGAGCTCATGGTAACAGGCAGAACAGTCTCCAGGCACCAGAGGGGCACATTTCAGTGTCAGGCTTACCTAGGTATTGAGCTGTTCCAGGGTCCCAATATTGCTTCAAAGGCCTGAAGGTAGAGGTTCAAACTTTAGTAAGATATCTATGTCAGTTCAGAAATAAATAAATAAATAAATAAATAAATAAATAAATAAAATAAGAAAAATAGAAATCACCTAGAGTTTATATTTTCTAGATCTCATTCCCAACCTTTTAAAAATGAGGTGATCCTTTCATTTTTACTCATAATCTATGCGATTCTGTGTCTCTCCACATTGTCTCCTTGGAGTATTTTGGAACAGGCTAGCATACAATATGCACTGAATGGATGGTTGAAGTGTGATAGTCCACAGAATACCTAACACTAGCTTTGAAATATGACAGAGAATACAAGAGAAAACCAAGAAGTTGTCACAGATTAATGGAGATAGACAGAGAGATGGCGTCTATATGCAAACAGGGAAGCTAATATTACAAAAATAAATAAAGATAATTTATAAAAATATTGAGTATCTTATCCCTTGGGGGCTACAATAACACATTACAATATTGGGTAATTTATAAAAAGAATGTATCTACTTCTTACAGTCATGGAAGCTGGGGAATCCAAACTCAAGAAACTAACAGATTCTATCTTGTGTTGTAGATGACAGATATTGTCATTTTCCTTAGATGATAAAAGAGAAAAAGAGACAAGAATTCTCTTTTATAAGGACAGCAATACTATGTTTAAAGATCACTCTCACACACTCCCCAATCTTCTACCTCCTAGTACATTGCCTTGCAAACTAGGTTTCAAAATAAAAATTTTGGATAGAACATACATCCAAGCTACAATACTAGGCAAAGTCTACATATCTGTCATCTGAGAACTGTGATACAGTTAATCTGTTGTATAGACCATGAACATGCAAAACATTAACAGAAAAGTGGATGAAATGAATATAAGAACATTCTACTATAGTATTTTTGCAATTTTTCCTTTAGCGAAAAAATATTCCTAAATGAAAATATAATGTATAGTAAAAATATAACCATACATTTCTCAGAAAGTAGAACTTTCTCAAAGAACGATGTTTTTCTGTGAGAAAAATACTCAGAGGCATGTCATAGTAAGTTCTTAAGGCTTTCTGAGCTGAATTAAGTTTCCCCAAAAATTATTCACAGCCAATTTTTCACTTGCTACTTTAACTGACTCATAAGAATTTAAAATAACAATCTTTGCAACTAACACATGCATGCTAATGTACACACACACACACACACACACAAACACACACACACACACACACAGTATAAAAAATGCTAATGTGTCCTTGGCAATGAAAAAAGAAATCTCTTATGTTCAAGCTGCCAGACTGAACGAGTCAAACAAGAAAAGTAACAAAACAAAAGATCAAGTGGATCCTTGCACAAACCTATCACTGTCGCCATTTGAACTGAACCAGAGTCTCCAGATAACAGTGACCACCAAAGCAAAGGAAGAAGAACAAAAAAACCTGGAGTTTTCCGATTTGTTTTCAGTAACACAAGACTTGCCCTCACTAAAATGTTGTCCTGGGGAGTTAATTAAACAGCCAATCTAGCCTGTCCTGAGATGTGAGGGGACCTGTGACAGGCTGAACAAATGGGCCAGTGAAGGTGTGGGCTGTTTGACTTGATTGAGGAGCCTGAGCTGTTCACCCCTAACTCTCCCTGCCATCTGGACGTGAGTTTGTGGAATGTGGGATGGCTGCCTCTCCGCCCTTATCTGCTGATAAGATTTTCAGCCTCAAACACGTGTACTCAAAAGGCAGGGAGCAAGCATTTTAGACTTTAAACAGCTTCCAACGCCTCCCTCTGAAGTGCCCGTTGCGCTAAGGCAGGGAAAGGAAGTAAACACACTTGCATGTGTTGCCCTTTCCCTATCTAGGATGTTTGATGTCAAAATGAACAAAGACTAAATAAAAAGTTTGCCTAAAGGGAAACTGGAGCCATGTTGTGCCTCCTAAGCCACAGGACTCCAAAGTTAATCATCTTTAAGAAGATCCACCCATTCCAAGGTGGTTTATTGAAGTCTAGTATTCACACTTAAGGAACAATGGCAACTTTTACAACTGCCTGGCCATTAAGCTGAATCCCAGAAAAGAAATTATTTAAGAATGTCTACTAAGAACAGAGTACTAGAAGATCACTACCTGAGACTTCAGAAAAGTATGAGAAAGACTTGGTTTCTGGGAATGAAAGAAATATAGATTATATTTATTCCGTGTGTGTGTGTGTGTGTGTGTGTGTGTGTATGTGTGTGTGTGTGCACATGCATCTGTGTGTGTATGTGTGGTGTGTGTGTATGTATGTATGTGTGTGTGGTGTGCACATGCATCTGTGTGTGTATGTGTGGTGTGTGTGTATGTATGTATGTATGTGTGTGTGTGGTGTGCACATGCATCTGTGTGTGTATGTGTGGTGTGTGTGTATGTATGTATGTATGTGTGTGGTGTGCACATGCATCTGTGTGTGTGTGTGTGTGTGTGTGTGTGTGTGTGTGTGTGCATGTGTTGTATAAATTGACCCCAGTTTATCCCGGGACTTTATTGCTCCAACATCTACTGAGCAACATCGTTATCCTGCCATTTTTTCTTCTAAAGATACAAATTGAGAGCACACCTAAAGAGCGTACACCTGCTGTTATAGAGCATGTGATATGTACCAGGTTCAAGGCTGTGGTAAGTGCAAACTTAGATTTAGTCTGTGTGCCAAGGTAAAGATGGAATTACATAAAGCTAGTAATACTTGGGTCAGACATTTGCATCACATGCAGAGCCTGAGGGTTTAGTATCTTCAAAAGAGATTTTCCTGACAGCATGAGACATCTTTACTGGTAAAAAGTATTTGCCATACAAGCCTAACATCTTCAGTTCAATCCCTGGAACCAAAATAAAGGTGGAAGAAGTGGACTAACTCTGCAAAGTTGTCCTCTGACATCCACACCTGACCCATGGCACAGACACATCCACTCACACTTCATGTGTGCCTAAACATATAATGGAGTCTTTTAAAACATCTTCATGACTCTACCATGTGATCATCCAATGACCTATTTTTTCATGTCCTTCTATGCCACGGACACAAAGTAGAAGCTTGAATTATCAAGCCATTTAATTCACTAAAGCCTAGTTTTTAAGGAGTTTATACCCAGGAACATGGGCAGAAGAACAGAAAACTTACAGAGATAGAAACTCAAATTTTGCTGCAAGGCCAGAGAAAGGACCCATTGAGCAAGATGGGGTCTCATATGCTGTTTGATTTTCAAAAGTCCCTGTTTGGGTCATCCCATCTCAGGCTAATGTTTAAGCCCAAAGAGGGAAGACGCCTTTAATAATTGTGAAGTTGGAAATATATAATGGTAAATGGGATCAACATATTCCTTTTTGGTATCACACGTTTATGCCCTTTAAATGACTGAAATTTTGCCACAGAAAAAAATTATTTAATTTTATTTACTTATTTATTTATTTAAAGATATTACTCAAAGAGTTGAACTGTATCATACTCCTGTGTCCTGGGATACTAGGAAACATGACTCCTTTGATTTTAACTATTTTAAAAGAGCAAATTCTACTCTTATCTTCCTATAGAACCTACTCAGTTTAATAGGAGATAAGTGTTCTGATTTTTCCTTGACAAAAAGCAAAGAGAAAAATTTAACCTATACAATTCCTGTTGAGTCTGAATTAGTGTCTGGAAATGTCAGAATTGCAGAATGAGATAAGATAAGGATACTCTATTTTGCAAAATAATCTCAAACTGATAGAATGTTTTTATTTACAGCTGTCATATTAATTAATTAATATTAACTAATTAATTAACACACTGACACCTGTGAATCCAAACTCAACAAACAAACAGTCCCACAGAGCAGCCCTGAAAGATAAATGTTCATAGGCTGGTGTTGAAATGTATGCTGTTTAAAAATACTGGCATTCTTTTAGGGCCAACTTTCTGTAATTTCAAATAGTCCCTAGTCAATGCTGTTCTCTGAATTTGCCATCGCATATATTTCATTCTCAAAATGTACCAAACGTATCTCCTCAGAGATCTCTGCGGCCCTTCAAACAACACCTCTGTTGGTTTACTCATCCCAGTGCTCCCGGATTCTGTTTTTCTGGCCCAGTGAGGAAAAGTCCTCTTGCTTCCAGAGGTCACACACTATCTTGATTTAGCAGGTTGGGCCCCTGAATCACTCCTCTTCTCAGTAGCAAAGAATGCAGGCTCAGAAGGATTAATTACCAAAGCCAGTAATCCTGACTCCAGCCTCCAAATATATGGGGAAGTCCAACAAAAATCTTGAAAGTGATTTGCAACATTCTGTTCCAATCTGTCTCATGAGTAATGCCACTTTGACACCTCTTACCCATGTAAACAGAATTATCTCACACACATCAGCTAGTCTTTCTGAACCCTCTCCTTTTCACCTCGAGGCTCAATTTTCCCTCCCCTGAAAGAAGATCAACACAGTTTTACTAATAGCTTCTACCTCATTCTCCCTAGTGAAATGAATACCCTCCAAAGGTAGGAATGCCAGTAGCTTGTTTTATTACAACTCATATGTACTCCCACAGGCCTGGGCAAAAATTAATTATGTATTTTGGTCTCCAGCCCAGGGGACATAGAAACGCTTGGCAAATCTCAAAAGTCAGATCAAACCTGGCAACTGCTGTCACATCACATCAGTGAGGTCTCAGTTTACTCAGACGTAACCAGAGTGGAAATTCCTGATTGACCATTAAAAGGCTTAAGCAGGTAGCACTTTCTTGAAGTTATTTTGATTTGGACTCAGTAGGCTAAAATTCAGCCAGAGACCACACATCTGCCCATCACAGGACAACAGTTGTCTGTGAGCCTGCCCTTCCATACCCACAGATTCCACAACCAGCCACAGACAAAAACCATCTAAAATCTTATGTCTGTGCTGAACAAATGCAGATATTTCTTGCTATTATTCTTTATACAATACAGAAAAGCAGCTATTTGCATACCATTTACATTGTATTAGATACAATGTAGAAATAATTTAAAGAACATGAGATATGTGTGTGGGTTACATGAAATGCTATATCAGTTTATATAGTTTTATATAGCAGAAATGAGCATCTGTGGATTTGGGCAATTGAACAAGAGCCTGAAAATCCTTTGGAAATGCCAAGGATGATTACAATTCTGTGAATGAACATACTTACAGACTACTTATAAACCTGTATTTCATGACTGTGTTTCACTGATTTTTTTACAGGTATTCACAGACACACATATATACAATACCATACATGACTATGAAAATGATTTTGTGTTGATGTTAGTGAATTTAAATAATTGATATAAAATATTAGAGTTTGATATTGCCCAAGTGAGACTCTGGTTCAGAATGCTAAAAGTATCTTAATATATTCAATAAAAAAATTGAATTACTGGAAAAAAAGGATTATAGAAAATGATACCTCACAAAAGCACCACATTTAACATGCGTATAGATATAATTAAAATCCAGATAACTAAGAAATCTATGCATAGCAAGAAATATATTTAGGTGTGTTAACACCATGAAGTTTACTCTGCATGTGTACCCAACATGAGTCACAGAGGGAAATTCCTTTTCCCTCACAAACAGCCACCAGGGTTCTGTTTCTGTTGTTGATTTATTAGTTTTTGAATAGCATCGTACCAAATAAGAGCTTAATGTGCTGCAGATGTAGAAACCATACTCCCATCTTATGCGTACTATTGAAGGTGGCATAACTCAAGTCAGCAGAAAAGAAGGCAAGTGTGATCACTGTGTATATGTTTTGGTACCCTCTGAGTATCTGGGAACTGATACTGAATGACTGTTGCTGCAGGCACATTTATTTTCTCTCTGGAATCAGTATCATATAAACCTAAGGCTGTCCATCATTCTTTCCTCTGAACAAGTTCCATTAGGATGTATTCTATAAGGATCCAAGAAGGCAGAGTGTGAATGTGGCAGGTGTTAATTTGGTTCTATCCTAATCATTAGATGTGCGTTATAGAGGCTCCAAAGGAGAATGAGTGTCAGAATGCCCTCGAATTCTCTTAGAGGAATTCTCACATATGCAAACCCTACTTATAGACCTGCCTTAATCAACCATTAAGTTCAACAGTGTAGAACTTAAATGATTATACAGTGGATTCCCCTCTGATACTCATTTCTCCAACTATTATAGAATCACTAGGATTCTATCATGACCTAGAGCACATGAGGTGCCAACATGACTGGAGCATACTCAAATAACACATAAAAAAGCGGAGTATTGGAGACAGTTTACAGTAAAAGTCAGTAAACAGGAACCAGTACAAAACCAGGAACATCTACCAGGGAATGCAAGTTGGAAAGAAGACTGAGTAAAATTAATGTCATCATTGTACCTTTTAAACCAAAAACTTTATCTAAACAGCAGATATTAGAAACACAAAATCTCTCTGCTAAAGGCAATGTTTCCCTGTTCAAGGCACAGACAAAGCCCCATTTGGCTGAAGTTTAGTGAACGAAGTGCTTTTGGAGCACAACTACGATAGGTAGAAATTCCTTGAAAGCTCCTGAAATGTTCGATTTCTACCACTCCTGTGCACACAGCCTGCATGTATCCACATAGGAACTATTAATATGAAGGGCTGGATTCTGCTCCTTTACTCCCTCCTATGGCACAATGGAAGATGATCTGGATTGGCATGGCTTAAGCACATGAGATTTCAAACTGCAGAGTTTCAGCTAAGAGGTGACAGAAGAGGAGGAGACATCCTGAGCCTGAGGGGGATTCAATATAGCTTTACTGATGTGAAGTTTCATCAGGTACTATGGTAAGGACAAAAATAATGAAGAATCTAGAGTGAATGGGTATATTTTAAAAATTATATAATTATAAATAAAAATCCCTCTGGAGCTTACAAAGGCAACTCAACCCTCAATTCTACTGTGATCCACTGAAGAGAATCTGGCTGTGTTATAGGATCCTGCTGACCTGTCAACAGGGGAGCTAGTGGTAAGTTGCTGTATGATGCTTGTGTGTTTGTAACAATTTGTTTTATAGCATGAACCTGTGATGGTGAAGGCAGAAAGACAGTCAGGGGCAAATAGTTTAAGGCTACAAATGTCAAGATAAAGGCTCGTGCTATCAGGGTACGATCAACAGCAGTAGGTAGGGAGTGTAGAACCAGGTTGTAGCTTAACACAAGCCCCTAGGTATCTGGAGGAGAAAAGTCAGGAGAGCAAAGAATATGCTCATCAGGAAAGAGCAGGTGGTGTTGAAGCTATGTGGGGGTAAAACCCAGGTCCTCTGGAAGAGCAGCAAGTGGTCCTAAAGGCTGAGCCATCTCTCATGGCCTCTGCTGAATATATTAGTGCTGACCCTCTGCCTGTCAACCCCACATTTATGTTTTTTTTCTTCTTAATGTTCGTGTATGCTTTTCCTGCATGTCTTTGTACCACATATTTGCAATGTGCTCAGAGACTAAAAAAGCACATTGGATTCCTTTAGTGGTTGTGGACCACCATGTGGATGCTGAGAACTGAGTCCGGGACTTTGGGCAGAACAATAGCACTCTTACCTGCTAAGCCATCCCACCACACCCACTCCCTTTACTTTTAAAATCAAATGCTAAATGTGCTCACTGCATTGAGTTTTTCTTTCTAGTCATCCATATACAAAGGTACTCTTCTCTCCAAATTTGTATTCCGTTACTTTGTCTGTGAGGTACCTAAGAGTCACAAGGAATCAGAGCATCATATTTCATAGTGTCCCTCTGATGGTTAAACTGAGAAACTTTCTTATTCTTCTGAGTTTCAGCATTAGAAGTCACAGGTAACAGGATGGCCACTCACTCCAGGAAATATCAGAATATCTCTCCATATTACAACCATGAATCATGTTTCTCTCATCCCTTAACTCTTATTTGAGCATACCTCATATTATAGTTAGTAAGTAGGTGGTCAATAGAGTCCATTTTTTAGTACATTTTTAATTTCTAAAAATAATCAGTCATGTGAGTGAAGATCTGAAAAAGAAATGGCATTATTCACTATGTCATATGATTCACTTACCTTTTATATATAACATTTGGGATAACCAATAGAAATGTTATCTGTGTTATTTTCCTTTTTACCAACTAAATATTATTCATTTCTATTTATTTGTTGTTTGGTTGGTGATATTATTTGTTCTTTATTGATTGTTTTAAAAGTTCAACTGTATGATTTGGTCTTTAGGTTTTTGCTCCTTTTAAAGATGGAGTGATATTATATTCCCTTGAATCAAATGGACTTCTTCCCTCACTTCAGTTCGGTACTTAATAAGTGGGCAATAACTCACAGGCTGAGTCTGAGAATGGGATTAATCCCTTGGCAGTCTGGGGAGAGGGGTTTCTTCTGTTGGTCCAAATGCTTAGTAAACCACATAACCAGCTTCAGGTGCAGTTTAATCTCCTGGCCACTGTTTATTTGTCAAAGGCCTTGCTGTGCACTTCTGTAGGTCAAAAGGCACCGAAATGAGAGGTGGCAGAGAGGTCAGACCCAGGGGAACTGTGAAACCGCCAGGGCTCCAGTCAGTTTGGCCATTAGCTCCCTGTGTGGCCTGGCCTACTCCCAGAGTTCCCTGGCCTTCAGCTTTTATTTCTGAATGCTCAGAGCATCTCTCTAGGCTCCCTGGCTCCAGGTCTGATCCTACACAGAGAAAGTGAGCACCTGGGAAGAGCAACTTAGAGGAGCACTTCCTCCTTCTGGATTTCACTCACCACATCCTGGAACACTTGTGAATTAGGCTGGGATCTTTGCTGGTTCCTTTACTACATATGCTAATTTTAAGTGATAAAATTGTGGTGGAGAGTATTTTTCCCTCAAGTGACATGATCAGAAGTTGTAAAACCAATTGCCTCTTTTCTCCAATATCCAGTTATATTGGCTTATTCTAGCTGTCATGGGATAGAGTGCAATTTTATTTTTTTAACTATGTATATTCTTTATTTACATTTCAAATGTCCCCTTTCCTGGTTCCCTCCTCCCCTAAAAATTCCATAAGCCGTGTCCCCTTTTCCAATCAACCCACCCCCGCTTCCCTGTCATGATATTCCTCTACACTACAGCATCAAGTCTTTTAAAGAAATGTCAGAGGCTATCAGAATCTTTTTTATTAGATATTTTCTTTATTTACATTTCAAATGTTATCCCCTTTCCTGGTTTCCCCCCTGAAAACCCCTTAACCCATCCTGCTTCCCCTGCTCATCACCCACCCACTCCTGCTTCCCTGTCCTGGCATTCTCCTACACTCGGGCATCTAGCCTTCTCAGGACAAGGGCCTCTCCTTCCATTGATGACCAACAAGGCCATCCTCTGCTACATATGCAGCTGGAGTCATGGGTCCCTCCAATGTGCACTATTTGGCTGGCTGTTTAGTCCCTGGGAGCTCTGGAGGTACTGGTTGGTTCATATTGTTGTTCCTCCTATGTGGCTGCAAACCCCTTCAGCTCCTTGGGTCCAGAATCTTTTTTTTTCTTTTTTACATTTCTTTTTATTTAGATATTTTCTTTATTTATATTTCAAATGTTATCCCCTTTCCTCATTTTCCCTCTGAAACCCCCCAAATCTTAAAGGTGTATAAAGCATTGTATGTATATGCAATGCCAACCATAAAATACCTGCCTTACATTCGTCAGCACAGTGAGTCTCTGCAATTCTAACAACCATATTACTTAAAAAGTATTTACTTTTTGTTGCATATTTTATTTATTTACATTTTAAATATTATCCTCTTTCACAGTTTCCCCCTCCATAAAACCCCTAATCCCATCCCCCTTCCCCTGCTTCTATGAGGGTGCTCACCCACCCACCAACGACCACCTCACCTCCCTAGCATTCCCCTACACTGGGTCATCAAGCCTTCACAGGAGCAAGGGCCTCCCCTCCCACTGATGCTTGAAAAGGCCATCCTCTGCTGCATATGCGGCTGGAGCCATGGGTCGCTCCATGTGTACACTTTGGTTGGTTGTTTAGTCCCTCGAGTTCTGGGGGTGGGGGTGGGGGTCTGGTTGGTTGACATTGTTTTTCCTCCTATGTGATTGAAAACCCCTTTAGCTCCTTCAGTCCTTTCTCTAACTCCTCCAGTGGAGACCCCAGGCTCAGTCCAATGGTTTCTAATTTCACATTTTATTAAAGAAACTGCTACTACATGACTATTTTACCCAAAGTCTAGCATCTGAGAGATCATGAAATATTGTTCACATTTCTATCTGACACTCTCATTCTCTTGTTGGTCTCTCTTGGACAGAAACAACTGTGGATTCTTTGTTGAGCAGAGACATGGAAATGGGCATCATAGCCTGAAGAATACAGAGAGAAGATAGCAAAGTAAGAACCAGTAGCCTTTAGAAAGCATAGGCCCACCTAAAGATGGGCAGTTTGGGCATCCTCTTCCTAAATGTGTTTAGAGCTTTTCTGATTTGGGGAAATCTTAAGGCGACCTCCCTTCCCACCCAAACCTACATCTTTCCTTAATCTCTCATGAGAAAAAAAACAGGCATATAAACATAAAATAAAACAAAATGAACAAACTGGAATAGTATAAAATAAACAAATTGTAGAAAAAAGCCAAAGAAAAAAGCACAAAAAAGTTATAAACTCAGAGATATACTGATTCACACTCAGAAATCCCAAAGAAAGACCAAACTGGGAACCATAATATACATGAAAAAGAACTGGAAGGGGACAAAAAATAAAGACCTGAAAAGGCATTATTAGACAAAGAAGCTTCAAAAATGTTATTTAGTTCATTCTGTACTGATCCTCTACTGATGGGCATGAAGCCTGCCTTTAAGACTGGTTTGTATACGCAGTGAGACTATTGGAAAAAACTGACCTTTCCTTTGTAAGTAATCAATTCAAGAAAGCTTCTGGGTTAGGGATAGGGGCTGGCTCTACTTCCCTCTCAATACTGGAACCTCATTGATTTTAGTTCCATGTAGACCCTGTGTATGCTGCCACACTCTCTGTGAGTTCATATGTGTCAGCCCTGTTGTGCTTTGAAAGCCTTTACCCTGGGTGTACTTCATTCCCTCCTGTTCTTATCAATTTTTCTGCCTCCTCTTCCACAAGGTTCTTTGAACCCTGAGGCAAGGGATTTAATAAAGACAACCCATTTATGACTGGGTGTCTCAAGGTCTCTCACTGTCCATCATGTCCATTTGTGGCTTCTGTACCTGTTTCAATCTAATGCAAGGGGAAGCTTCTCTAATGACAGCTGAGTAAGGCACTGATCTATGAGTATAACACAATCTTTTTAGTAGTCATTTTATTATTATTTTCCTTTAGGATATGGGTAGTATCTGGTCCACCCCCCCCCATCCCTAGGAGCATTGTCTATCTAGAGTCAGGTTTTTGGCCACCCAAGCAGTATCAGGTATGAGTTCCATTACCAGGAGCTGGCATAAAATCTAATCAGATATTGGTTGGCCACTCCCACATGTTTTGTGATCCTATGGCACCAGCATATCAAGAATTTGTATTTGGGTTTGTTTTTACTTTTTGGAAACATGCTACATATCTGTTATTAGATGAATGGATAAAGATAATGTGGTACATCTACACGCTAGAACATTACACAAAATTAAAACAAATGAAGTCAGGAAATTTGCAGGCAAATAATTGAAATAATCTTATCCTGAATGAGACCCAAAAGACAAGTATGGTAATATCTACCTATATGTAGAGTCTTTATATGTTAAATCTTTAATGAGCAGTATAAAATCTATATAAGGATGGAAGTTAAGTATAAAGTAATGTATTAGGAGGGAGGAAAGGATATCCCAAGGAGGGGACAATATAATATATAAATTATGGATGAATACAGCAGGCTTGGAGGAGAGAAGAATGAAATTATCAAATGGAGATAAGGAAGAAAGAGAAGAGTATGGGAAGGTATACTGAAGAGACAGCTAAAACTAAAGGTGTTTGTTGGGTCTTACAGAAATATACTACAAAAACTTCTGTTTGCTAAAATCTGTACACATATAAAGGCTTTATATATGAAATTATCAAACAATACATTAGATGGTACCCCAACTAGACATCACTCACCCCAAAATAAAGCTTCTAGTGTCAGGAAGTCTTACTAAATTGTTAACCAAAGGGGTCTCATGGAAATCACTAAACAACTATTTCCAAGGCTACTCCCAAGGTCATTGGTAGTTCTCTATATACTGATGGTAAGGCCCCATTGCTGAAGATAATACTTACACAGGTCACTGTGTGTTACAATGTCACACCTAATGCCTTCATCCCCACTGATTCGTGTTTATGGTACTGGAAGTTAGTTACTCTGTACTACCAGTCCAGTGCACTAGAATTGAAGACATTTAAATGTCCATATATCAGAACAATAAAATGTGTAAGTACAAAATGCACAGATAAACAGAGTGAGAGGTCCAAACATAAAAATGACTTTTTTGCTAAGACTGGTTCAGAATTTATTTTTCTCTACTGTCCGATACAAAGTCTCCACTCTTTCCATGGATTGAGGGTTAGAAAGCCAGCTCAATGAGGAAGGCGAATCAAGGAATGCTGAGTGCCATTGTTTCCACTTTGGATCTTGATATCTGAGAGGACCTTATCCAGTGTAAGCAGAAATGTGTGTTGCACAGGCTTCCAAGTGAGAGCCTAAAAATCACTTCTGGAAAAGCACTTGTCCTTGTCCAGTGCAAATCTGCTAACTTCTCACATAATAAAGGTTACATATGCATGAGTTTTCTATCTTTAGATGACCTACTGTAGGTAGGCTTCCACTGTATGTGCACTAAATCAGCAGAACATTCTAGAATTCTCAAGAAAGATTAGTTATTATTTTATTATTTAGGAAACAAGTCCTTTAGGCCTGGGGGGAGTGAGTGAAGCATATTAACAATATTGAGACTGAAGCTATTTTAAATTAGAGGAAAAAATTATTTTTTTCAAACTGGAGGTGTTTTTAATATTATGTAATATATTTTAATGGAAAATAAATATTTTTAAATTAATGTGTAGTAGTGCTCAGGAAGTTTTAAATATTGGCAAAAAGTTGATTCTTGTAGATGAAGCACCTTCTTTACTGAAAGTGTGGTCTTCCAAAAGTTATCTTGTCACTATTACCTGGGAACATGTGTGTAGTAGATATATGCAGGTGCCTGCCTGATCCAGAACAGTAATCAGCAGTAGCCTGAGACTTCTGGGTCATCCCTGAACATGTTGTAGAATGAGAAGCACTGGTCTGTTTTATGCCTTTGATTTTGTAGTTCTCAAGTATGCCAACATGTGTTATCAGCTGCAATCTAAAGAGGGATTATTTCTTTTTTAAAAGTCTATTTATTTATGTATATGACCATTCTACTTATTTCCATTGTGCCTGCACGACAGGAGAAGGCATCAGATTCCATTAAAGATGCTTGTGATCCACTATGTGGTTGCTGGGAATTGAACACTTGACCTCTGGAATTGCAGCTAGTGCTTCCAACTGCTAAGCCATCTCTCCAGCCCTTTAATGTTTTTGTTGTTTTATTTTTGTTTGTTTGTTTTATTAATTTAGTTATTCACTTTACATCCAGACTGATCCCAACTTCACCTCCCTCCTTTGTTTTTCTAGTCTCTCCCTTTCACCTTCCCTACTCCTTTCCCACCAATCATGCTCCCTTTTTCCTGAGATAAGGAGAGGCTTACCAGGGATAGCACACCACCTGGGCACATCAGATTGTAGTAGGATTAGGCCATCTGCTCCTGCTGAGGCTAGACAAGTCAGCTCATGTAGGGGGAGGGGATACAGTGGCAGGCCACAGTCAGAGACAGCCACTGCTCCTGCTGTTAGGGGTATCACATAGACAAAGCTGGTGGTCTATATGTGCAGGGGACCTAGAACCTTCTCATGCATGCTCTTTGGTTGCTAGCTCCATCTCTGTGGTACCCTGTGGGCCCAGGTTAGTTGATTCTATAGGTTCTCTTGTTGTATCCTTGACCTTTATTGCTCCTTTACTCCTTCCTCCTCTCTTCCACAAGATTCCCCTAACTCTTCTTAATGTTTGCCTATGGGTTTCTGCATAGGTTTCCACCAGATGCTGGGTGAAGCATCTCAGATGAGTTATAGTAGACTCCTATCTACAAGTATGGCAGAATATTATTGTCTGGGGTTGGTACTATCTCATGGCAAGAGTCTTAATTTGGGGACAATCATTGGTTGGACATTTCCTTAATTTCTGCTCTATTATTATTCCTGCACAGCTTCTAGGCAAGACAAATTGTGGGTCAAAGGTTTTGTGGATGTGTTGCTGTTCCAATCCATCCATTGGAATTCTTGATTGGTTACAAGAGGTGGTTATTTAAGGTTCCATATGCCTTATTTCTAAGAGTTTTAGCTGGGATCACCCTCATGGATTCCTGGGAGTTTCTTTTGTCCTAGGTTCTAGCCAATCCAAGCGATGCCTCCCTACCAACTCAAGTTCTCCCTCTTTCTGCCATCCCCATAATTGATTTTTCCTGTTACCCTTTCTGCTTCCTCTCTCAACCAATTTCCTTCCTCCATCCTTCAGTGATGCCTATTCTATTTCCCCTTCTTAGTGAGATTTAAGCACTCCTCTTGGACCCACTTTGTTACTTAGCTTCTTTAGCTTTGTGGGTTATATCATGGTTATCATCTTAATGGCTAATACCCATTGATAAGTGAGTATATATCATGTTTGTCTTTCTGGGTCTGGTTTATCAAGTTCAGGATGACTTTTTCTAATTCCATCCATTTCCTTGGAAATTTAATGATGTCAATGTTTTGAATAGCTGAGTAATATTTCATTGTGTAAATCTACCATATTTTTTTTATCTATTCGTTGATTGAGGGACATCTAGATTATTTCCAGTTTCTGACTCTTATGAATAAAGCTGGTATGAACATGATTGAGAATGTATCTTTGTGGTGTGGTGGAGCATCTCTTGGGTTGGAGTTGGGCCCTGAGTTAGAACTACTCCCAATTTTCAGAGAAACCCCAAGATGATTTCCCAAAGTGGTTGTACATGTTTGTACTGCCACCATCAGTGGAGGAGTGTTTCCCTTCTCCACATCCTTGCCAGCATGTGCTGTCATTTGAGTTTTTGATCTTAATAATTCTGACTGTTGTAAAATGGAATTTCAGAGTCATTTTGCTTTGCATGTCCCTGATGACTAAGGATGTTGAACATTTCCTAAGTGCTTCCCAGCCTTTAGAAATTCCTCTGTTAAGAGTTTTCTGATTAAATTTCTATTCCATTTTTAATTGGGATTTTGGTTTCTTGATATCAATTTCTTGAGTTCTTTATATATTTTAGATATATATTTTAGCTCTTCTTTGAATGTTGGTAGAATTTTGCACTAAAACCATCTGGCCATGGGTTAATTTTGGGTTGGGAGAGTTTTAAAGACTGCTTCTAGATCCATAGGGACTATAGGACTATTTAAACAGATTACCTGGTCTTGATTGAACTTTGGTAAATGATATGTATCAAGAAAATTGGCCATTTCATTTAGATTTTTCAATTTTATGGCACACAGGTTTTTGAAGTATGACTAAATGAATCTTTAGATTTCCTCAGTGGTTTTTATGTCCCCTTTTTATTTCTAATTTTGTTCATTTGGATACACTCTCTCCATCTTTTAGTTGTTTGCCTAATGGTTTGTTTATCTTGTTGATTTCTCTCTTTTTTATTAGATGTTTTGTTTTCTTTATTTACATTTCAAATGTTATCCCCTTTCCACATTTCCTACCCCAGCCCCAAAAACTCCCTATCCCATCCTCCCTCCCCCTTTTCACTAACCCATCTACTCCTGCTTCTATGATCTGACATTTCCCTACCCTGGGGCAATGAGCCTTGACAGGTCAAAGAGCCTCTCCTCTCGTTGATGGACAAGGCCATCCTCTGCTACACAGGTGTGTGAAGCCTTGGGTCCCTCCATGTGTACTCTTTTGTTTCTGGTTAAGTTCCTGGGAGCTCTGGGGGTACTTGTTTGTTCATATTGTTGTTCCTCCTATGAGTCTGTAAACCCCTTCAGCTCCTTGGGTCATTTCTCTAGTTCCTCTATTGGGGATTGTGTGCTCAGCTCAATGGTTGGCTAAGAGCATTCCCCTCTGAATTTGTCAGGCACTGGCAGGGCCTCTCAGGAGATATCTATATCAGGCTCCTGTCAGCTAATACTTGTTGGCATCCACAATAGTGTCTGGTTTTGGTAGCTGTATATGGAATGGATCCTCAGGTGGGGAAATCTCTGGATGGTCTTTCCTTCAGTCTCTGTTCCACAGTTTGTCTCTGTATTTCCTCCCAAAGAATGAGCTCTTGCTGGGTGGTAGTGACATACGCCTTTTTTTTTTATCTTACATTTCTTTTTTTAATAAAACAAACTTGTGCCACAGCTCCAACACACGACCCACACATCAGTCTTTCCACAGGGGAGCAGTTTCCTCTCTGGAGATACCCTCTTCGGTCACTATGCAGATCCCGAGGGCATCTCCAGTATACATATCCCTCTCAGCTGCAGAAGTGAAGACATCTTTCACCAGCCTCGTGGCTCTGTCCAGAGTCAGAGGGACATGTTCCACATCGCCACCCCCCCACACCTTGAAAGTGTCTCTCTGGTAAGAGCCCAGGGTCAACGCTGTACACAGCTCCCTTTCCTTCTTCATCAAGTCCTCCAGCGATGTTGTAAACATAGTAAGGAAGAAGCCCCGTGAGTTCAGGGTGGTTGACAGCATGGCGGCAACTGCCCCCGTTGTAGTGGCCTTGCTATTGGGATGCTTGCACATCTTTAATCTTGCTTCAATAATTTTTGTCAAAGTGAGATATTCTCCATGAAAACCACTGCAGCCAATTCCTGTTCTGTCTGTTTGTAACATTTGGGGCTATCTCGGGTGTGAACTGAAAAGCCTTCACTCAACCAAGTGTCTGAAGCACTGAAGCAACGATGGGAAAATGAGAAAAATATTCTCCAGCAATTGTCAATACAGTCGTCCCCCCCACCCCCCCGTCCCCCCCACCCAATCCCAATCCCCCCACCCCCCACCCCCGGTGAAGGCCCGGTAATCCCAGCACTTGGGAGGCAGAGGCAGGCGGATTTCTGAGTTTGAGGCCAGAATGATCTACATAGTGAGCTCCAGGACAGCTGGAACTACACAGAGAAACCCTGTCTCGAAAAACCAAAAAAAAAAAAAAAAAAAAAAAAAAAGAAAAGAAAAAAGAATGAGCTCTTAGTTTTATTGATTCCTTATATTGTTCTCTTTGTTTCTAATTTATTGATTTCAGCCCCAATTTTGATTATTTCCCACTGTCTACTCCTCTTGAGTGTGTTTGCTTCTTGTTTTAGAGCTTTCAGGTATGCTGTCAAGTTGCTAGTATGAAGTCTCTCCAACTTCTTTATGATGGCACTTAGTGTTATTAACTTTCCTCTTGGCACCATTTTCATTGAGTCCCATAAGTTTAAGTAATCTGTGTGTTCATTTTACATAAGTTTGTAGGCTTTCTGATGTTTCTGTTGTTTTGAGGTCCAGCTTTAATCCCTGGTGGTCTGGTAAGTGACAGGGGGTTATTTCAGTTTTCCTGTGTATGTTGAGATTTGCCTTGTGTCCAAGTATATGGTTAGTTTTCAAGAAGGTTCTGTGAGGTACTGAGAAGAAGGTATATCTGTTAGGTCCATTAGATTCATAATGTCTGTTAATTTCACTACATTTCTATTTAATTTCTGACTCCATGACCTGTCCATTGGTGAGAGTGGGATATTGAAGTTTTTCACTATTAATCTATGGGGTTCAATATGTGATTTAAAGTTTACTAATATTTCTTTTGTGAATGTGGGTGCCTTTGTACTTGGGGCATAGATATTCAGAATTAAGATATCATCTTGGTAGATTTTTCCTTTGATGAAAATAAAGTACTTTTATCCATCTCTTTTGATTAATTTTGGTTGAAATCTATTTTATTAGATATTAGAGTGGCTAATCCAGCTTACATCTTGGATCCATTTTCTTGGGAAACTGATTCATGGAAATTATGCAAACATAAAAATGTAAAACTGGCTCCAAACTCCTAACTTCAACATGGATTTAGGAAACATCGACATGCCTCTCTTTAGTATCTATTGTCATAAGAAACTTATTATACATAAACTTATAATGCACATATAAAGATATCATCTCTGAAAATTAGATTCTGTTCAATCTCTGAACTTGAACCATGATTTGCAGTTGATACCATGTGATAGGTAAAATGTTGAGCGAGATGCTTTACATCTTTGAGTTCATGTGAAAAGATGCCTCGCAGGGTTGCCATTATCATCAAATCATACATATATACATAGTAGTGTACTTAGTAAATAATGAGCATTCTATAGAGGAAGGACCAAAACATTAATGGTTATTATGGAAATTAAAAGTGTTTCTACTTTACAAGTTTTCTGATTTTGAGGAATGTGGTATTGTGGAAATAAATGAGATAAATAAGACAGTACAAGAAATTAAAATAGTTTAGTGGTGAGGCTTTTATTGAAATAACAAGACATGCAAGTAAAGACTAATAGTGCTTCCTTACTCATGCCCCTTTAGAACTTTGAGCACCCTTTCTTCCTCTCTTCTATCACAATATAGGTTCCCCTAGGGTCCTGCAGCGCCCTTCTCTGACTGCTCTGCTGTTAACATTTGATACAAATGATGAAAATGCAGCTCCTAAAGGAAGCAGTTTTATAACTCTGAAATGTGATTACCTTTTCACAATTTCTTTATCTGAATGAGAAAGAGACAGCCTAAGTTTTGCTCTGGGATATGTCTAATGAATGAGTTTAAACAAAAAATCATGTACATTTTTATCAAGCCCGCATTGCATCCTCAGCATATAAATTGTTCTCACCCTGAGTAGGTTCTCACTCTGGCCACTCTTGGCACATTCTTGTCCCAACAGAAGGAGTTTGGGGTTTGGATCGTACTAAAATAGCAGTGACAGCACAACTATTCTTAGAAACTCTCTGTGGAGCTTAGATGGAGGTTCCCTTCATCTCCTCCTTCTTGCCCTTGACTGACCAATCCCCACAGGATCCCCATCCCCCTTCCATCTCCCTCCCTTTCCCCCTCTAACACTGTTTTTCTTTTAAATCTCTGAACCTTTCCCTAGCCTTTACTAAGAATAGAAAGAACTCCCAAGGATGACGATATTATATGATGTCTCAGATGAATCATGAATTTCCCTTTCGGAAAGGAAATGGAGCTTTGAACATTAATGAAGGAAGAAAACCTCATAATAGCTGGAGTTGATCCCCACACCCATGCCCCGATGTTCATGAGAGCTTGATATTCTCCATGTGCGGCGATGAGTGTTTGTGAAGATTCTGTGGCTTTGGAAGGATAGGCAGATCAAAATATAAAAATAGTGATTGTCGACCAGCACAGCATGGTTCGTGCTACCTGGAAGTGCTTGTGACAGCAATTTACTGTACTCTGAGACATGGGATCTGAAAAATAAAGGGCTCTTTCTGTTTACAAAGCTGAACATAATTGTGGGGATAAAAGACTGTAAATATTTAACAGGTTTTTTTTTCCTGAAAACAAATACCTGGTAGATATTCTATAATCTCCTTACTAGAAATCTGGACATAGTGAAGAGACAATATAAGAGAGATAACTGAGTGATACTGGGGCCCAAATATGACATACCAATTCCCTGGGGCAGCAAACTTAATAATATACATAATGGCACATGGGAATAGAAGCTTAGTTTAATAGAAAGTATATTGGTACATATAAAAATTAGAAAACGGCAGAGACAGAAATAGGTGTGCATTGGGTTATTTTTCTTTCTAGAACTGAAGACCTGTTTTAAGAATGTGACTTATTTTAAGAGCCATGAAGAAGATTAAGGAAGGAGAATTTGACCTGGGAATAGGGATGTGTGCATGGAGCACCAACATGGGGTTATTTATTGAGAAATTGGTGGGCTCCCATCTTAGAAAATATTTCACTCATTTTTTTCTGCTTGAAAATGTAAGCAGTTGCCAAGGATAAGGTGTCAAGTGGATTTCCGACGAGTGAGGAGCTCTCCTAATAAATTATGTACTCAGGAAAAGGAATTGCATTTTACATGCTACGGCCTGACTTCACGGTTTTACATATTCCTCTAATCCCAACTATATTTTCCCAAATTTTATATGAGCTGCTGACACTGGGTGCTAGTGAAATGGCACTCACTCCTGGGTTTTCACATTGAGAATCAATAGCTAGAGTGGAAAGAACAGAACCGCAAATACAGTAGTGGCTACTAATTTTATGGTACCAAGTTAAAATAATCATCCTCCCTTTAAGCAGTGGGAGTCCCCTTTCTTCATAACTCTTTGGAATAGTATCAACAAGGAATGTGCTTTCATTACATTTTTAAAAAGAAATGGAATCAAAATCACCCGAAAGTTCACAAGCAACTGGAAAAATTGGATTGGAAATCCATTCAAGAAACTAAAGGTGTCAATGCTGCCCAGAGAATGCAGCATCTTGTCCAGTCTTTCATTAACACTTTTGGATGGCACTCTGCAATTCTAAGCATGACAGAATGTGCTTCATAGGTATTGAATGTTGAGTAGGACATTTCAATTAAAAGGTACATGAGGGAAAGAGTTAATATAGAAAGTTAAATTCAGTGTGTCTTTGCAGTCCCAGGGGTATAAAAGTATTTTCCCAATAGGGGCACATAGTGAAGAAGAAAACTGAATATCCCAGGCTCAGATTCATGGCCAGGCTCACTACTGGTTTGTAGATCAAACTACAGTGCAGGAAGGGTTGCACAGTTTTGATAGGTTCTACAAAAGTCAAGCATGTAATTCAAAACCTCACATCTAGTATGCTGGATGTCCCAAACTTTGTGGATGGTGATGAGCACATATTCCCTGGAACTAGTCCTCCATAGTGTCTTCCTTGAAATGACGGGAGGTCAATAGAATAAATGCAAGAGGCCTAAGTTCAGCTCTGCGTTCAGTTGATAAATGATTACAAGCAAGCATGTTCCTGTTAGACTTTCTTTTCCATGCGTGCCATATAAGAGGATAAGCATGCATAATTTATAAATTCCTTCTAATTCTTAAATTACATGGCTGAAAATAATGTGTTTATCTTGAAATTCAAATCAATATGGTTCCATCTTTCCTAAGAACCAAAGTTAAGGAGCCTTTGAAAGTTAAAACTATAAAGAATCACAGAAATGTTCTAGTCCAAATCCCCTCATCCTACTCGTAAAGAAACTGACCACTTGTGTTCCTTGGCCTTACTCCCAGATGCCATTGAAGTATGTTGTTGTTTCAACTTAAGTGCAGACATGGAACTCCCTTTGAATCTCAGAAAATCCAGTTTCATGTTCTCTCACTTTGGAGTCATGTCATTTTAGTGTCAGAAAAAAAATACAAATTCAAATTATAGTGGCAATAAGACATCTGTGTAAAACTAAGATGTAGTTCAGCATCATAAAATTAAATAATCCCACTAATATCCCAGAGGCAGGACTTGGAAAGAATCTGTAGTATCTGGCCAGGCACAACATGTATGGTAGAATACTGGGCTGTGAATTCAGTTGATATAGACATTGCCTAACAAGTAATGCCAAAAACAAAGACAAGAATAAAACCTACAATGTGTGTTTCAAGAGCAAAGGAACTGGAAGAGTTGGAGATAGAAGGAAGAACAAGAACCAAGCAAGAGCACAGCAGACTGTAAAACTGTTATAGGATGGCCCAAGGAGACCAAGAAGTTATCATCCCTTAATGGCTTCTCTAACCACCATTATCAAATCACTTATTAAGTTCAAGGCCAAGTTAGTCATGGATGCTGCTGCTACATGTCAACCTCCTCATCGGTCATTGTTATAGTAATTATTTCTTTTACTTTTTAAAATTATAATTACATTATTTCTCCCTTACCTTTTATTCCCATCTATTTTCATGCCTTTTGTTTCTACCAGTTTTACACAGATAGCCAGGACCTGCATGTTCATGATTACATTAGCCATGTCATATCCAGAAGACAGCATTTTACAGGACTCTTCCCCATGTTCCAGTTCTTATAATCTTTCCATCTCCTTCCATCGTGATTTTCATTAGGTCTCAGAGAGTCCCATTTGGGAAGGGGAACTCAACAGTTATTTATTCTTAGCCTTTTAACCATTTATATATAACTGTATTAACTGCTATCCACTACAAAAAGACACTTCTCTAGGCAAAGTAGATACTACTGCTCATTTAAGTATATAAGTACAAATATTTATATGCAAGTTTAGATATATATCCATTAAGCTTGATATCAATCATATGTTCTACTGCAGTCTGTGACATCTCCAGCCATAGATTTTAGCTCAGGTTTATAATATCAAGTATCTTATCCTTCTCCTTCTTTCCTTCTCCTTCTCCTCCTTCTCCTCCTCCTCCTCCTCCTCCTCCTCCTCCTCCTCCTCCTCCTCCTCCTCCTCTTCTTCTTTCCTTTTAGTGGAAAAGACTACAAATGTAATCAGAAAGTTGTTGGTTACTCCCAAAACAATTTGTACCATTTCCTTACTGGTAGAAATATCTCCCTATTTACATAGCTATTGAAATTGTATAGCCAACTCCTTATCTATAAGACATTTGTGTTTTTTTAAGTTCTTCATTTAGAATTTTGTAAAAGAAAAAAATCTTGCATTGTGGATAACCAAGATCCTCTACCACAGTCTACCAAGCATGTAGACAGTTCTAGAACCTTCTTGGACTGTTACTTGAGGCCAACTGAGAAGTATCTGCTAAAAACAGAAAGGTACTTTGTCTCTGTATCTCTTTCTGTGATACCCTCTTCTAAGAAGGACCAGAGAATCCATACTTTGTTCTTCCTTCTTCTCGAGCTTCATTAGATCTATAAATTTTGTCTTGGGAATTCCAAACTTCTGGGCTAATATCCACTTATCAGTGAGTGCATACCATTTGTGTTCTTTTGTGATTGGGTTACCTCATTCAGGATGACATTTTCTAGTTCTGTCCATTTGCCTAAGAATTTCATGACTTCCTTGTTTTTAATAGCTGAGTAGTATTCCACTGTGTAAATGTACCACATTTTTTGTATCCATTCCTCTGTTGAGGGAAATCTGGATTCTTTCCAGCTTCTGACTATTATAAATAGGACTTCTATGAACATAGTAGAGCATGTGTTCTTATTATATGATGGAGAATCCTCTGGGTATATGCCCAGGAGTGGTATAGGAGGGTCCTCTGGTAGTATTATGCCCAGTTTTCTGAGGAACCAACAAAATGAATTCCAGAGTGGTTATACCAGCTTGCAATCCCACCAGCAGTGAAGTAGTATTTCTGTTTCTCCATATCCTTGCCAGCATCTGCTGTCTTCTGAGGAAAGACCATCAAGAAACTGCCCCATCTAGGGCTCTATCCCATATACAGTTACAAAACCCAGACACTATTGCAGATGCCAACAAGTGCTTGCTGACTTGAACTTGATATAGCTGTCACGTGGGAGGTTCTGCCAGTGCATGACAAACACAGAGGGGGACACTTTCAACCAACCATTGAACTGAGCACAGGGTCCCCAATGGAGGAGTTAGAGAAAGGACCCAAGGAGCTGAAGGGGTTTGCAGCACCATAGGAGGAACAACAATATGAGCCACCCAATATCCTCAGATCTTCCAGGGACTAAACCATCAACCAAAGAGTACACATGGAGGGACCCATGGCTCCAGATGCATATGCAAGAGAGGATGGCCTTGTTGGACATCAAAGGAAGGAGAGGCCCTTGGTCCTGAGAAGACTAGATGCCCCAGTATAGGGAAATGCCAGGATAGGGAAGTGGGAGTGGGTGGATTGGTGAACAGGGGGAGGGGCGATGGGTTAGGGGATTTTCAGGGGGGAAACCAGGAAAGGGGACAAATTTGAAATGTAAATAAAGAATATATCTAATTTAAAAAATAGATACATTTTCTATTCTTTCAGAGTTGAGAATATTTCTCCCATTACTCATTTCTTCACCCTTCAAAAATAATCTATTACATGGTAGAAAAGATGGAATTAATTAGTATTCAGAAAGGAGTTGGAAGTTTCATGACTTCAAGCCACTGGCATTCTGGGAGTCATGCATAGATGAATATGTGATTATATATTTCTTGGTATTCTGTTCAGAAACAAATAGAAGTGTGAATACTTACAGTAAAGCTACCACTGTGAATAAATAAGGGCAGTGACTTGGGTTCAGTGGGAACATTTCATCAACAGGTCCAACTGACATTGAGATTAATGGAAAGTATATTTCAGGTTAAAAAAAGTGAGTACTGATGCATATGCTTATGAATTATAAGTTTTTATTTGTTTGAGAATTGGTCAAACTCCTCTTTTAATGTGCCAGTTAGTGTTTAGAGCTAATCAGAAACTAAGGAAGAGTACAACATTCTTAAAAGCAGTCTTGATAACTCAAGGATCAAAGCAAAATTCCTGTATCTCTACCATCTACTGTTATCTGCATATTTTAATATCTCCTCTATTCTCTTATAGCAACAGACTCTCCCATGTTTCTTTCTCATACTGGATCCCATGTCTCTTCAAAGTCCAGACTCTTCATTTATCTCTTATGAATAAGGTTTTGTTTCTCGAATAATCTTCATCTCATTTGACAGCATATAGATATGAGGAATTGAATATGATGGTACCATCTGTGCTAGTCCATGTAGTACTTCCCAGTCTGAAAGGATGTCCACTTTATAGGAAGTGAGTGAATGATTGACAATCCATTCATAGAATGCATCAAAGGGTGCAGAATTCCCTGCTTAAACATCATTACCCAGCAGAAGAACAATAGAGCAGCTAACAATAGAGTTACCAAACTCAAACAGATGAACCAGCAAAACCAGAAAAGCAAAGAGGTGTCTACAGCTTATTTTGGCCCTAAGACATTCCTGGCCTGAATGGAATGGCAGTCAACTGCATATCAACAGGGCACTCAAGAAAAAGCCTTGTGTTTGGTCTTGGTGTATGACCCATTTTCTGTCACCACATCCCACATTTCCAGCCAACCATACATACATCTGACCAATTCGTGACTGAATAAAGCATATCCAAAGTGACATAACCAGTTGGTAGCTGGATTTTTTTTATCTGTATAATGGATTCCTTTTTCTTCCAACCTGCTTGGAAGATTAGAACCTTAATTTAATGGTCCAGAAGAAGGATGCAGAGAGGACAATAAAGTGAAAAATACAGAAGAAGGAGTCAGACAAAGACTTCGTTGTGTGCAAGTCTGGAGTGGCCCCAAAAAGCAAAACAAAGCAATAGCAGCAATTCCAGGGAGGATGGGTGTGCTTTCCGTGGGACCCAGGGGGAACTAGTCTGCAAGCATTTATTCAAAGCCTATGTTTAAAAACATGTTTTCAACACTTAGTCTTGCTGATATTTGCAGCATAGAGGTGGGAGGTGGATACATAATCCCCACCAGCTGAGGTGCCATTAGCACTTGAGAGCTTCTGGGAGAGGAACAATCAGGTGTTTGCTTTTCTTAGGGAGCAGGCTTCAATTCCAGGACTATCTGGGCAGCACAAACTAGAACAGATTGGGCAAGAAGACAAACAGTAGCCTTAAAAGTGGGTGGGAAAGGATCCCAGGGTTGAGGGGGTTAAGGAGAAAACATGAGGAAGGTTAATAGGTTGAAAATACTTTGCATGAAATTTTCAAAGAATTAATAAAATGTTTTTAAATACGTCTACAGTCTCTCTCTGCTTCTGTTGTCATCCACTTGGACAATTCTGCTGTCTTACTTTCCTCCACTAACTTACAAACCATGAAACATTAAAATCAATTAAATTAAATTTAAAATATAATTAAATAATAAAACCGCACTGTTTTCTAATCCATTAATCTTATCATGTGATGACGCCTTTGGAATTTCTGAAAGCCCTGGATAGCAGGAAGGAAAGCTACATACTGTCTTAGCATGCCAAACTCCAACTGCCAGCCTGGCTGTCTTTGTCATGTTGCCAGCCACCACCATACTTTCTCCCTATTCCATAGCCCCTGTCTGCATGCTTACTTTCTTGCTTTGTTCTTCAGCTAGAATTCCACTTTCTCTGGCTTTCCTCATATGTTCAAAAAGCTGGTGAATTATATCATCTAGTACCCAACTTTCCATTAGAGAATTGCAATTTTAGGAGCCTCATTTGAGAAGTTAAGGAAACCTTGCATAAACAACATAGCTGAAGTAAGTGAAGAGTAAGCACAGTCCACACTGGAACTCAGACACGGGGTAACTAAGAACAGACAAGAAATACCATGAAGAGAAGTTGACTCCAGTGGAGGTATGTTGGGAATAGTTCATATTTCAGACACGGGATCCATAGATATAAGCAGCACAGAATATGCCTCAACAGATTTTATAAAATTAAGGAGTTTCATCATGAGAAAAATTCTTTTCTAGAGTGTGAGTGCCAGTTTGAAAGTGATTTTGATGATACTGCAGAAAAGATGCCTACAGGGATCAGGAAAATTGCTTAACTTTTCTAATAGACAGTAACTTCTTGGAAAGGGATATAGCAATGGAGTTGAGAAGAAAAGAATAAAGTCCATAGGACTAGACAAACTTCCAGGACGTCTTCATGATCAGCGTCACAGAATTAACCATACAACTCCCTTGCCCATGTATGTAGAGGGTATTACTTCTTCCAGTGTTACAACTATTTGAGAAATGTGTGTTGTTAACAAGAACTCCATGCATTCAGCTCACCAACATTGCTGGTTAAAGAATTTACAAGCAGCATTATTATAAATATGCATGAATATTTGGACACATGGATAAGTTCCTTAGTGACATATTTGTATATTAAGGAATGCTTTAAAATTAGTACACAAATGTGTGCATAATTTACCATCTTTTATTCAGCATGAGTGTTAGCACATTCATTCATTCAGGCTGGGACACTGATGCTTCAAGATTGTCCATCTATTATATAACTATTGTTAAAGAGTACTAGTCTCAATGCTACAATACTCCCTTAGCCTGTTTACTGATGAAATGCCCAGAGTATCTTCTCTTAAGCAAGAGAGATAGTGATAAAAAAAAACTTCATGGTATTGATACGTTGACACATTGGTCAATGGAATAGAATTGAAGACCCAGAAGTAAAACCACACACTTATGGACACTTGATCTTTGACAAAGAAGCCAAAAATATACAATGGAAAAAAGAAAGCATCTTCAATAAATGGTGTCAGTCTAACTGGCATTCTATATATAGAAAATGAAAATAGATCCATATTTGTCACCTTGCACAAAGCTTAAGTCCAAGTGGATCAAGGACCTCAACATAAGATACACTGACTCTAATAGAAGAGAAAGTGGGAAACAGCCTTGAACTCATTGGCACAGGGGGAAATTTCCTAACCAGCTTTCAATTTTATAATAAGGCAGACAATATTTGTCTTTTAGCTAGTATTTGGAAAAATGGTTAGACACTTAAGTTTTCTAAAATGTATATATGTATATGGTATTTGTATGTGTATGTGTATGTGTATTGCCACTAAAAATTTAAAGAAAATATTAATACCCTAACACAGTAATTCTCAAGCTTCCAAATGTGGTGGCCCTTTAATACAACTCCTCATGCTGTGGTTACCCCCAACCATCAAATTATTTTCATTGCTACTTCATAACTGTAATTTTGCTACTGTTATGAATCATAATGTAAATACTGATGATTTGTGATGGTCTTAGGTAACCCCTGTAAAAGAGTTCATAAACATTGTCTTAGTCAGGGTGTCTATTCCTGCACAAACATCATGACCAAGAAGAAAGTTGGGGAGGGAAGGGTTTATTCAGCTTACACTTCCACACTGCTCTTCATCACCAAAGGAAGTCAGGACTGGAACTCAAGCAGGACAGGAAGCAGGAGCTGATGCAGAGGCTATGGGGGAATGTTACTGACTGGCTTGCTTCCCCTGGCTTGCTCAGCCTGCTCGCTTATAGAACCCCAGAATATCAGCCAGAGATGGTACCACCCACGGGGGCCCTCCCAACTTGATTACTAATTGAGAAAATGCTCCACAGCTGGATCTCATGGAGGCGCTTCCCCAACTGAAGCTCCTTTCTCTGTCATAACTCCAGCCTGTGTCAAGTTGACACACAAAACCAGCCAGTACAAACGTACAACCAGAACTGAGACTCTCACATTTAGGATTATGTGGTTGTGTTCATAAGTAGACTATACCTGTGAGCTTGTATAAGCTAAGATATTAGTAACTACTAAGTAAGGTCAACTTCCAAATGGAATCAGGGAGAGAAATGTACCTGTCTATGTAGACATGACAGGAAGTGTAATACCTTTCTCCTTTCTGTTGAAGAATATACAATGAGGGGCAGTACTCTTTTTGATGAATAAACATGGACATTTGTATCAGAGAGAGCAGGGGCACGTTTCTATGTGGTGCTAGGAAGGAAAAAAAGGCACCAAGAAATGCACAGTCCTTCCTAAAATGATTCTGGAAATATACATTATATTCTTTGGAATTACTTCACAGGATATGAAAGGGGCTCATTCCGTCAAGCATAAGACAGGATTGTGATGTGACCTAATAAGTCAAACAGAATAGATTCAAAGCCTTGCTTTTGTGTTTGTGTACCTCTGAGGCACAGGGAAAGTCATAAACTGCAGAAAATAAACGGGACATAAGTTCAAGACAAGGATAAGAAATGAGCAGGAGGAGCAGCTGGATAGCTAGAGAGTGAGGAGTCAAATCAAGTTCTTCCCTTCATGCTGTAAGTACTTAACAAAAGAAAATTATCTTAATTGGAGTAAAGTGTGGTACTGGTGAATCTAGACATGGGGCTTCAAGTTAGAACTTCCTAGCTGAAATTAGACATTTTCAGTGAAATATGGCAGTTCAGACTGCAAGGGTGTCAGTCTCTAGGCATGTATTCCACCAATACTGGCCAAACATGTTCTGCAATCATTGAGCTAAATGCTAAAGTTTGAAAAGACTAAACTCAGGGACTACCTTCAAGGAGCCCACAACTACAGATGTAGGGAGACAGATTATATTCCCTTGGGTTTCTAGTAATTGAACAGCAGGAATAGACACAGGTGTACAGTTCCTAGCTAACCACTTAGAAAATGAGGGGAAAGGAATAAATGTAGTTTTTAGAGGAACTGAGATAAATCTGTAAAGAAAAGTTTAAGTTTGTCAATCAAGAATGTGGAGAATGTTCTTGCCATCTAAGAAGATATAATTAATCAAGAAGAGAGGTTTGGCCATCTAGGAAGATGTACGTAATCAATTAAGGATAATAGGCTTGCCATATAGGGTGATGTAATCATTCAACATTTACCAGCATAATAAAATAGGGAAATCGAGACTAGCACAGACATCATTTCTGGCCTCTACTCATCTCCTTTGACTTTTTTGCTGGCCATTCCAGCTTCTCAGTCTGTTACTTTACTCCTTGCTCAGATCCTTCAGGCTGAGGCGCCTTCTTGGGCTTTTCTTTCTTCCACCCCATCCCCTCCCTAAGTGATCACACCTGTGTCTTCACATGGTGTTTTCACGAATACTATTTAATAAGGTCTAGATAAGTATAGTTCTTCGAAAGTTCCACCAAATCATAATCTTCTAGACAAAAATAAAAGCAGCAAAATAATTAATTCCCACACTTTGTCCCAAACAAGCTCTAAATCTAGTCTTTCACATAGAGGGCAACACCATCCACTGAGTAGTCACACAGAAAAACTTCAGGATCATATAGCATTCCTTTATTTTCCTTACCTCCTATACAGAATAATTAGTGTATCCTTAGGAATGTAGCGCAAGATGTGTCCAATATGTTTCATTTTCATGGTAAATAATCTATTTTTACTAGTCTATATCTCTCACTGGTGATATTATAGCATCTTCCTAGGTAAGTCCTATTCCTCACATACATTATGTTTCCTACCTAGTTGTGACTCTTTGATGGGTATTTCTGGAACAGTAGAGAAACAAAGATGGAGTAACTTGGCAAAGCATGTATTAAATTCCATCCATTTGTTGCAAAGAACCTGAAAATGAACTTGGGAAGACTTGAAAATACTCATAAGGAGGGAAAGATGGATAAGCAAGATGATCATCTGTAAAGTACAGAGTCGAGATGCTGGGGAGGATGCAAAGATGGCCTCCAGGGTGAGATGACTTTAACTCATCAACAGGCTACTGGGGCAAATTACTAAGATGATTTTCTCACAAATCAAAAGGAGATGTCCTGTAGTTGTAACTTAGTTCACAAGATGCATGCACAAATGAGAGCTGCATAATGTGATCACTTGCTGTTTTCCTCCTTTTCCCCCATTTTTATTGAAACATGTACAGTATAGTATTAGGTTTCAATAGGGAATTTATTCTGAATATATAATGCTCTTTGAGTAGATTCACACTTCTCATAGCCCTCTTCAGTCTGCAATGTCTTCTCCCTTCCTGCTTCCTACCTTCTTCTAGTTTCCTTTCTGATATTTGTGAGTGTGTGTTGTGTGTATACATACATACATATGTACATATATATACATACATATGTATATATAATTATTCATTCAACCTTAATGTGTTTAATTTTTGGCAGAGATATCATATATATGTAAGTTATATGTAATAGGGCATGCATATAAGATACATATATATGACTTAATCTGAGATAATCATGTGCTGCTTTTCTTTTTGAAACTGACTATTTTTGTATTATGATCATTTCTACTTATATTAATTTTACAACAAAGAATATAATTTTCATTCTTTATTGTTTCCACATCCCATTGGGCACACATACACATTTTCTTTGTCCATTGGTTATTAGTGGATGGACTTGGCTATTGTAAATTGTGCTGACTTAAACACAGGGGTGCAGATATCACCATAGCATGTTGACTACTTATCCTTCATATATGTACCCAGAAATTTTTGTTAGATACTATCTATGTCTCAGATTTTGATACTTACTAATAATCAATTGCTATAAGGTATTAAGGATAACACTGTCACCATTCATTCTCCTTTGCAAAATTAAAGCCAGGGTTATATATTAGCAATGAAACTGAAGTCTTATAAATTAAACAATGCCATCAGCTACTGAATCTTTTGGCAAAAGAACACATAAATTCCAATGTTAAACTACTCAAATTCTTTGTTCTAAATGGATGGACTGAGCCGCTTATAATTTCTTTAATTTTACTGGTTCAAACAAAAAAAAATGTCATCAACTACCTAAAGGGTCTCATTTCCTTAAGAAAATTAGATCAGAATAGGATTATTTTATAACTATATGTTGATATGCCTCCTTTACTTAAAAATTCTTTGTACCACCAGTAAAACAAAAACAACCAGACTCATTCTCAAAGTTCCCTTGTAATGTGATTGGGCAGAAATTGAAATTCCACAGAGCAAAAGACTAAAATGTCCATCATCTTTAACTACTACAATGTGGGTGGCTGACAGAGAAATCTCTGCAGGGTCTAGGACCCCAAGCAAGCAACAATAAACTTCATTTATTTTTATAGGGAATTTTAAAATAAAAATCTTTACTTTCGGGAGTCTCTTTTATCCCTAAAGTGTATCCTAAATATTTACTGTTCAGATTTCTTTAATAGAGGTACCATGTTTTTTCACATGACACACAGAAATAACCTCAGATTGACCTGAGGGTCAGGTCCAATGAGTGATAAATCCGTTGGCCCTAATTTGGAAAGCAAGTATTTTCTCAAGATCACAGCCCCAGACATGCACACAATCCTACAGACACTTTCAGAGGTGCCCCCTCATAAAACCATGAGTACCACTTTGATCTTGGTCTCTTGCTTTCTGTAACATGTCAGAATACCTGGGATTAGGAGGCAGGCAGAAGTAAGAGCAAAATCAAACAAGCAGTGGAGAGGGACTGGGCAGAGTCATATGTTCGCCTCCTTCCTTACATACCAAGGTGAAAAGTGCAGCCTGCTCTCCAGCCAAACATGGGATATAAACAAACATGAAAGGATTATCTCTCTTCCATGGGACTAATGCCCCTCCCCCAATAAATGACTGATTTGTGACAAAAGAACTAAGTAAATATTGGAACAAAAGATACTGGCTGCATTCAGCTCAACATTCATCTCAGGTAAACTTGTACAAAGTTCAATAATTATTCATCCCTCTGCTTGCAATGTTACTGGACTCGGAAGAACTACTGATGTGGGAGGGGCACACAGACCCACCTCTTGATTCATGTAATCAGAGTCCTTTCTTTTCCTTTCCTTTCCTACACTTGACAGATGGGTTTTTTTCAGACATTTTTGTTCTAATTCTAGTTCAGCCGGCAGAAGCTTCTGTCTGGAAAGGTAGCAGCCATGGAGCTGCTGTTCTGTCTGCGTCCTACCTTCTTAAAGGGAAGAGCCTCTAGAACAGCGTCCTTTTAAGTAAAAGTACCATTGATGAAGTGGGAGATTTTCCTTCACTCATGTGATGCACGCTGCAAGACCTGTGACACATGAGGCAAAGTTTATTGGCATTAAGGAAACAAATAAGTCAATGAAATGATTTTTAAAGATATTCTGCAATACTCATCCATAGGTGCCTTCCACAGTCACCATCAGAGAGGATTCAGAGGGAGCAGATACACAGACACACAGCCAAACATTATGCAGAGCTTGAAGAATCCTGCAGAGGAGGGAGAGAAAGGATTGTATAAGCCAGGTGGGTCGAGGAAACAAGGATAACAAGGTTCACAAAATCAACTAAGCAGGCCATAGAGATGCTCACAGACAGTGAAGCAGGAACCATTGACCCTAAAAGGGGCTTCACTAGGCCCTCTGCATACAGGCTGTGGTTGTTTGGCTTGGAATTTTTGTTGGATTTTTAATAGTGGGAAAGAGGGTGTCTCTCTTTTGTCTGCCCATGGGACTCTTTATCTCCTATTGGGTTGCACAGGGGAAGGAGGGTAGGCTGGGGTCCAGATGTATTATATGAGCAAAGAATAATGAAAGTGAAAATGGGAAGTAATGCTGTAATATAATTCCTTAAAGAATATTTTGCTCCAATACTCTCCATTCAAAGATTTGTCATGTAGAGATGTGAAGTGATACACAATTGAGTATTGTTGGAAGAGGGGGCTGGAGAGATTCTAACAACTAGACCAGGATGTCAGCTGTGAGATAATGTCTTCTACGCACAACGGGAAAATGGTACCTATGAGCTTTCAACAATATAATTTCCCAAAGAAGACCAGCATAATGACAATACCAGTTACCATGTCAAAATGACCAGGGGGAATTCCATATAGTCCCACCTCTAGATAAAGAGCTACCTCTGCTGAGAGAGGGAGGATTAATATTCATTAGGGACAAGTTTCTACAAAGCATCCAAGTCCAAGTGCTGGGCCCTGGATACATGTACATAGGTTTGAAGTGAACTGAGTTTGGTATGGTGTGTGTGTCGGGGGATGAACACACAAGTACAAGCATGTGTGCATGTGTTCATGTATATACATACAA
This sequence comes from Apodemus agrarius, assembly GCA_964023405.1. Classification (NCBI taxonomy): domain Eukaryota; kingdom Metazoa; phylum Chordata; class Mammalia; order Rodentia; family Muridae; genus Apodemus; species Apodemus agrarius. Next base: position 108,253,166 of record OZ030011.1, on the reverse strand, counting down.
GTACCCATGTGTATGAATTTATATGTATATATGTACAAATATATTTGTATATTGTAAGTAATGATTTAAAAATATTAATTTTCAAGGGAAAGGAGGAGGAATTGAAAGAGGGAGCCAGGGATGATGTGGATGTATGAAGTTCTCAAAGAACAAAATTAATGAATAAAACTAGTAAAAACATGCTGTTTTCAGAAAAGTGGGAAAGTAATTGAAGTGAATGTTAACTTCAGACTAGTCGCCTGTGTTTTCTTTTATATTTGGAGTTTTGACAAAAAGTCTTACTCAAGTAGAATAGTGTTTGTTAGGGATGAGGAGGGAAAAGGAAGAAGATGGAGAGAAATGAAAGGAGGAATAATAACGGTGATAAAGTAGATGCTATGATCAGTCAGCCTTGTCTAGATGTATCAAACTATCATAATTAAATCCATTGTTTCTATAATTTATGATTATTATATACTATTAACAATGGAAACAAAGTATATCTATCTGACTTTCTTTCTAAATATTTTAATTGTCACATACCAAGTATACATATTTATGAAGTATATTATGATATTCAACATATTTCTACAATATTTAGTGTTCAAATTAGGGCAATAAGCACATTTATCACTTTAAAAATGCATTGATTCTTTGTGTTGGAATCACTGAAATGTACCTCCTTTTTATTAACTGTGGTTACCCTGCTTGGCTGTAGGATAGCAGAATATAATTCTTTCAGAATGTGTTGTTTCTGTTGTTGATCATGCTTTTTTTTTTTTACAAATTAAAAATGTCAGTTACACACATACACACATGTGCACACATGCACACACACATACACACACCAGGCAAACACTTTTGCCTTTTTCCACCCCTGATAAAGAGAACTATTGTCTTTTCTCTATCAGGGATGCATACAGTTTTGCCTTGCTGAGTGGCACATGGTTCTGCTCTTAAGTACTTGGGAGGTTGAGGCAGGATAATTGAGTTGAGTGCCTACTTGGATTATGGGGCTATTGAGGGAGTTCAAAGTAAGCCTTCTCAATTTAGTGAGACCCTGGGTTAACGCAAAAGAAAATTAAGATAACATAGTTCAGTAGTGGAGATCTTGCTCAGCAAATGTGTTGTCCTATATCATTACACTATAAAAATAGAAATCAAGGATTAAGTGATAAATGACTTACCTAAATTAATCACTAAGTGGTCAGGATTTAAACTCAAACAGTCTTGACTCCTCATAAATGCCATGCATTATACCAAACATGATTATTGAATGCCTAAAATTTGTCTGGACTTAACATGTGCTTATGCACATAACAATTTCTAGTAGACATTTTCATGTTCTTCATAGATGATATTCACCCAATGAGTCATTGGTGCCTAGCAGGACTAGTGTGTAAATATTTAAATCTTAAATCACACAGTTTGAAGAACTATCTGATGACTCTTCTATCTTCTTTTCTAGCCTCTGGGGAGCTTCATTTAATATTATTCAACAATTATTACTAATCTGTCCATATATTAGGCAGTAGTGATATATTATAGCCTATCGTTTTATATTGTCCTATAGGAAAAAATGAAGAATAATTCCAGCCTTATAGAATTAGATTTATGTTGTACATAAGAAGAAAATAAAAAGATAAAATAACATGATGTTAAAATAGTTATATTAACAAATAATGATGATTAAATAATACATACATCTCTATATACATATATACATACACACACACACACATATATATATATATTCAGCAAATGACACAAAAAATAGTGAGTAGTCATATCTTCTATTGTTATTTCCCCAGGACCTCCACAGACAGAAAACTAGGCTGGTAAACAGAATGTCCCACTCTGTAACCGTTTTTGTTAGGTTTTATATTGCTGTGATTAAATACTATGATCACATACCACTTAGAGAGGAACAGATTTATTCAAATCCTACAATTCCACATTATACTCCATTATGGAAGAAAATCAGGGCAGGAACTAAAGCAGAAGCCACAGAGGCATGTTCCTTATTGGCTTGTTCCTCGTGGCTTGATCAGCCTGCTTTCTTAGCATCCAGCACCACCAGCCATGAACAGAGAGGAGCCATGAACAATGGACTAGAATCTTCCATATCAATCATCAATCAAGAAAATGCTTAGGGATTTGACCACAGCCCAATCCTACAGAGATGTTTAGGTTGTTACTTTTGTTCTGTTTTGTTCTTTTTAATTCCAAATTCTTTTCTCTAATTGCATCTACATGTGTCATGTAGAGTGTGTGTGTGTGTGTGTGTGTGTGTGTGAGAGAGAGAGAGAGAGAGAGAGAGAGAGACAGACAGACAGACAGACAGACAGACAGAGAGACAGAGAGAGACAGAGAGACAGAGACAGAGAGAGACAGAGAGACAGAGACAGAGAGACAGAGACAGAGAGAGAGAGAGAGAGAGAGAGAGAGAGAGAGAGAGAGACTAACCAGTGTTTGGTGGAACACTTCCTTCTCTCTCCTCTATCCTATTTGCCCGGGCTTGCAACCATGGGAAAGGTAAAATGACCAAAGAGCAGTCTAAGTTCACTGCTGCAAACATGCTGAGGTAATTTTTTTTTTACTTAAATATCATCCCTCTCTTCAAGTTAGCCTACTTCCCATTTTCTGGGTCAAAGTGACAGTTTGAATCAACAGAAATGTTACTTCCTGACCACTATACCTTAAATTCAGCATTTCACATAAGCTCAAAGTGTTGGGGGAGGGGGTAGTTCCTGGCAAAGATGGATAGTCCTATTTTTAAAAATTCCACTCAGTTAATAATTAGATGACATAAAGTTTGCAAACACTGAGAAGGGAAGAGGAATTTTCCCTTTTCCTTTCTTTTAAAAAGTTTAATCACCAGGTCCATTATTTTGCTTAAATTTTGAATGCTAGTATATTGCATGCATTGTGGATATTTTCTTAAAAGAAAAATATAAAACTATTTTATTATCCACTGTTGCCTCATATTTACTGTAAAGTAAATAGCAGTCATAGGTAACAGCTCTTTTTCTCCTAAATTACTACTTCCCCTTACTCTCCAGAGACATATCTAACTCCAGTTTGACAAAGATTGATCCTCAGTCGAGGCCAAAGAAGTTGTGTTTCTCACACTGCACCCCCCCCACCCACCCAGTTTACAGTACATAGTGGCAGAGTTCCAAATCCTACCCAAACTGCTAAGGGTCATACTCTCTGTCACTAGTCCCAGCAAAACCAACTGGTTTCTTACAGGCATTCCTTCTTCAGATGAATTTCTGAATATTGCCTTTCTCTTAACTAACGACAGACTGAGAGTTTAAGTCCAAATGAATCAGAAACATATGGCCTGCATTTCTCCTAATTCTGCACCAAGTTCTTATAATTCAAGAACAGTACACTTTGGAGGCAAAGTGCACTTTGGGAAGCTGTTGGAAGGCTAATGTTGTGGGGTTGAGAATGGTCCATAAATGCAGGAGACAAGCTCATTTGGCCTTGATTTTGTAATCCTGAGTTATTAGGGAGAACACTAAGTCCTTCATGGAAATCACTGAGAATTTTCCATTTGCAGGCTTTCTCCACATTCACTTCCCTCGTCTGATTCATTTCCTACCCTCTTGCCTTTACCTAGGACTCCTGCTTTCTTCACCTATGACTTGTAAGTCTAAGTCCTACTTGATACAGAGAAAGATGCTAAAATACTGACTATGGTTAAATCCTGGCAGCCTTTTAAAACTATCGCTGCAGGGAAATCTCAGTGTGGATCTAATGAGATAATTTAGGATAATTTATAAGGGCTCTCCTTGCTCCCCTGCCTTTGCGTGCTAATATGGAAGATATAGAGTTCTGACTTCTCTCGGACAACTTACCTTATGTCACCTCATTTTCCTAAACCTCAGTCTTGAACAGTCACAATATGGGACGGGACTGATAATAATGCTGAAATAGGGCTGTGGAAAGAAAGGAAGAAAGAAAGAAAGGAAGGAAGGAAGGAAGGAAGGAAGGAAGGAAGGAAGGAAGGAAGGAAGGAAACTGCAGTGGGTTAACACTGTTTTGTCAATTGCATTCAAGCTAATTTACATTTGTATTAGCATCTGCATTCTCTCCACCAGACTTCCTAAGGTTCTGAAATGCCATTTACTCTATCACAGTGAGAGACTGGGTGAAGCAAGTGTCCACATGGATTACTTTGAACCAAAATCCCCAATGAAATGCCCAGAGGTCTTCTACTATTGTCCACCTGTACACCAGGCAGATGGATTTTCAATAGCCAAGCAATCAGAGCTCAGCAAAATCTCCTAGGTAAGCCAGTGTTCTGTCTCCTTCAAATCCCCCTTGAGAATAGCCTCAGGATTATGTGGGACCCTGAAAGGCAGCCTGTGGCCTGGTTGAGCAAGGCTTACTCCAGAGACCCAGTAGAATATTCTACAAGAGACTGAACATGAGCAATGCTCCCAGATACTTAGGCTCCTGACAGCGACCCCATACTACTGACTCCTCAATTCCGTAATCCTGTAGCCATCAGTCACATAGGGCCAGGCCCCTACTGGACTCCACCCACACAGTTACCTGGCTACACCCTTTCTCTTGCCCCTTCTCTCTTGCCCCACCTCCACCCTGTTACCCTGTTTCTCTCTCTCTCTCTCTCTCTCTCTCTCTCTCTCTCTCTCCCTCTCCCCCATTCTTCTCCCCTCTTTCTAGGATGTCATGGCCAGCACTCACCCCTTTATCATTTCTTTCTCTCTTTACTTCACTATCTCTTTTCATTTTCCTACTTTTCTGAAATAAAGCTTTAAAGTCATTGGCTGCCTCTTATATAAACCTGCCTTGGAGAAATAGAACGGGGCTTCAACGTCTTCAGCCACCAGAAAGGACCCAGGACTTCCCCGCCTGGCCAGGCTTCCTCTACAGGTACAAGGGCCCCACATCAGAATGGACCCACATTCTGGGCTAGGACCTTCCCCACTAGCCAGACAGCTTCCCTCCGCAGGTTCACCGGTGTCTGCCATCCCTATACGGGTAAGCGGGTAAGCGGGCCGGATCCAGCTAGTTTTCAGGCTTGCTCTTTCCCCACAGGATGGCATTTACCTAGGCCCTCTGGGAAGTCTATGCTAGAAGAAGCCCTTTTAACTGGATCAGTTCATCTCATTTTATCTCCTCCAGACCTCGGTTAGATAATTAGGAACGGAGTCACAGACTACCCCATATCTTGGTATTTGAGGAACACCTCACAAGCTTTAATGGTTTTAAAGCCAGTCAGGAGGTCAGAACTGTATGACAGACCTGTCCACTGTCTTGTGGAGGGCTGCTCCTCCCCAGGGTCCTTCCTCTGAATGTCATTTGAGTGACACAGAGTAGCCAGAACTCTGGGGAGGCCTAGCTTTGGGCATGGGTGAGCTGTGAGTGAGCTGTCCATTTCCAATGCTTTTGGCCAAAGGAAACAAAGAAACCCCAGCCAAAACCAGGACTAGGGATTGTCCTTTGAAAGGCCGATGTATTTAGTGTAATAAACTAGGTACGACAGAACTGGAAGACAGATTCAAATCTTTAGCATCTTCCCATACCTAAGCAGCTTTCATGAGTGAATGTAATGGGTTTTGTTTTTCTCATCTGTAAAATGGGCAATCTTAGACCTGCCTACCTCATATATAAATAGTAAAGGCTATTTTTGATATTTTAAGCAATAAAGTAATGAATAAATTGATTCATCGTAATGTTGATAAAAACACAGACAACTTTATTGGCCACATGAGTAGTTCTAGGAGTGAGGAAGTGCCTTGTTTTCCTAATGTGATAGGTGAGGATTACTACTAAAGAAACTTCTGCGCATCGTTTCTCCCTGACCATTCCTACGTCATTCAAAGAAAACTGGAGCCTTCACTACCGTCCTGACTCCTCCTGGGATTCTTCTCACGGGAGAGCTGCACTAGAGTCCAAAGAGTCTCAGAAACACCTTCTGGGGTACTTCAGCAGCGGCTTCTCTCACATCTGGCTGCATCCTCACAGCGAGTAAACAGGGGGCCGGGGGAGGAGAAGGCGGCAAGCAGCTGCAGATACTAGGAATCTGGATGGATGGATGGATGGATGGATGGATGGATGGATGGATGGATGGATATGAAATACAGCCAGGTATGGTAACAAGAGAAATGATCAAAGACATCCTGGAGCAGGACCATAGTCGGCCACGAACAGGGAGTATGGGGAAGCTTGGACCTGGACTTCCCACTCACCAGCTTCCACAATTATGAAGGATTTACTATAGCCATGTTTATAGCATGTGGGTGCATTATTACAGATGGTGCATCGCAGAGGAGAAGAATGAGGTAAGAAGAAAGAACAGTGGGGGCAAGAGGAGTAATAAATCTAAGATGAAAGAGAAGCGAGAAAGCAGAGGGTGGCAAGTACAGTCACCTATATTTTTTAGAATGCTCATCAAGCTCTGTTCTCTGACTATCATTGTACAAAACATCTATGCCCTCCATTCACAGAAACCAAGATGCAGCAGGATAATCTATTTATTTTCACCTTTCTAAACCCTAATGGACACTGACCTCCGCCAAATCTCTATGACGATAATCTCTGTCCATTTACAAAAGGTTGAAGAAAATAAAAAAGAATTGCAAGCATGTACATCCATGTGTGTGTACATGTGTATATACATATGAACATACATGTGTGTGCATGTGTGTGCATATGTGTGTCCTGTGTATAGCGTGTATGTGCATATGTGTGTGCACATGTGTTTAGTGTGTATAGTGCATGCATATGTATGTAGATGTGTGCGTGAATGTGCATGTGTGTGTGTGTGTGTATGCATGTGGAGCAGATATAGCATGTTTGTGTGTGTGCGTATGTTTATGTGCGAATGTGTGAGTGTGTGTACCAGGTGGGTAGAAAAACTTTCCTCCAGGATCTGGATACATTTCACTTTGGAAGCCTTTCTGGTAGGGAGACAGAGATGTGAGCTCAGCTCAGATTTCACAAGCTTCACTTTGACTTCAAGCCGGTCACAGAGCAATGCTGGGTGCATTTCAGTGGCTGATGACAGTTTTCACAAATGCCATACTTTATCATGCCAATGACTATTAATTTAAGGGAAACATTTGCCAGAAAAAGAAAAGTCAAACAGAAGGAAAACTACAGCCCTCCACTCCTGTGCCCTCAAAAAGAGATGCTCTTCTCAGCTGGTCTTTTCCTTTATCCTGAAGTAGACAAGTCCACCCTGGGCTAACATGCCGCGGCAGGGCAATTTGGCAAACATGAGCCACATTCTTCTAATTAGGCAACTGTGCACAGACCTTTGCCATGGTGATGGCAAAAAACCTACTGTTTGGTCCCCATTCCCACTGTTCAAGTGATAAATGAGGCCAGTGCTGTCCTCCCTAGAGCCGAGCAGGCCCTGTCTCTGGACAAAGGCCAGGGAAAACACAGCAAGATTTATAAGAGCCTGAGGCAGGGTGAAGAAGAATCGCAGGGTACGGGGAAAGGAGCACAGGAGGAAATGGGGTACATCTTAGTAACTCTGGGTCACTGTATGGCAAAAGCGTAGGGACAGGAGGGGTCTGAGGGTCTCTGACTGAATGAATAGCCCCAATCAGATAGCCTGGTTAAGAAGATCTCCATGGATCCTGTGCTTGGAAAGAATGAGAGCCGGTCCCGGAATCCCAGCCTGCTTTTCTCATTTATCCCACTTCCTTCTGAAGAGACACAGTGAAAGGAACATATTTAAAACCAAAGAGACAAATGGCGACAGGGAAGGAGGCATCATGTGCTGTTGAGATTAAAAGGCATGATGGTACAATTAAAGATATTTACCAGAGAAATTTGAACCCCATTACATGCTGGCGTACAGTATTTGAGGAAGAGCTGTTTTATATCATTAAAGACAAAAACCAGGTCTATAGGTAAGCTTTAAGAACAATAAACATCCTGAATTCAAGAATAAGTCTGTCAAATGAAGGGATATTGGTTTTGGAGCAAGGAATATTATGTCAAACAACATTAGTTTAATTGATCTGAATTTAGTTTAAGTACTAAAAGCATTTATATACAAACAGCAAATGAAAATTAACTGCAGCTGAGCCCCTCTGCTGATTCTCAGGGGCTCCAGCTTTCAGGGGGGAACCTGGCACTTGAGAGACCTAGTTACAGACCTGTGCTTGCTCGCTTGCTCGAAGCTGCTGGTGTTGCTTCCCCAGCACCACAATGAGAAAGGCAATGTGCTTTGTCTCAAAGTAGGAACATTTAACACTGCCCCTGACTTTTCAAAATACACAAATGCTGTTTCATGTTCTGGAGGAATTCATTTTAAAAAAGGTGGGGGTGAGGCCAGGAACATGTCTGCATCCAAGTTGTAGAAAGGTCCTGTCCCAAGGTGCACAGAGGGAGACAAGAAGCTTTAAAGCAGAGGTCTCAATCTGTGGTCACTCCATTGGGGACTAAATGACCCTTTCCCAGGATCACCTAAAGCCATTAGAACACACAGATATTTACATTTTGATTTATAACAGTAGCAAAATTATAGTTATAAAATAACAACGAAAATAATTTTATGGTTAGAGGTCACCACAACATGAAGAGCTATATTTAAATGTTGCAGCTTTAGGACGGTTGGGAACCATGGCTCTAAAGGCTTACGTCTGTCCAAGCCCATATTAACAGTAGCTTATGTATCTATTTAAGACATCCCTGGCCAGGCACACACCTGTAATCCCAGCACTTGGGAGGCAGAGGCAGGCGGATTTCTGAGTTCGAGGCCAGCCTGGTCTACGGTGTGAGTTCCAGGACAGCCAGGGCTACATAGTGAAACCCTGCCTCAAAAAACAAAAACAAACAAAAAAAGACATCCCTAATTACAGCAGCTGGTAGGGCCTGGAATTCCAGAAAAGCACCTGAGCCTGCCTGGGTTGGGGGTGGGGGGACAGTTCTCATAAATAATACAAGATTATGTTAAGAAAAATGAAAAAGTGTTGGAAGACCTCAAAATGCTCTAAATCCATTCTATGCCAATATTCTTGTTTCCAAAATCATGAAACAAAACAAAACAAAACAAACAAGCCTGGTGTCAGCCACAATTTCCTTCCTGAGCTCTCCCCACCAGTATCTCAGGGAAGCCATGGAAGTCACCATATTGTTTCCACAGTCATCAAGGCCTGTTTATAAAAAGAAATATGGTTCTACTGAAGGGGAAAACACAGATCCCTTTAAAAGTATGCTGGTCCCAGCCCTGTCATAGGACCCTTATAGGAAAGAGTGGGAATATGCCACCACATGTTGGCCTGCTATTTAATGCCTGGTTAGTATAGGAGTCAACCACGCTCTCACTTGGTGTTTACAAGGCCTGATGAGAGACCCAAGGTAGTGTTCTATTTACATCTTGCTCTTTGGACAGTCTTTTCTGAGAGCCATATCACCACTGAAGGTCAAAGAGCAGTAAAGTCTTAGAACATATGTACAGCTAGGACAATTCTCTTCATCTCTGACCCTTGGCTTCCTCTTTGACTACAGGACTCTGAAATGTTTTGGAATTTATAGATTCTGAAAGAGCATGATCATACCATCTCAAATAGTCTAAACCCACAGTACTCTATCTACTGAACTACATGAATGACGTTCCTATCCATGGTTTTATCTTGAAGTATCTTTGTATATGTCTTCAAGGTATCTGACTCATTCAGTTTCCATGCTGATTTCTTTTGCTTGAAACATTTCCTTATTCCATCCATCATTGGAAGCATTTCCTCTTTCTTCTTTGTGGAATCTCCTCTCTATTCATTTATTCTAGCTGCTAGGCTCCTAGGCTAAGATATTGAAAACAATTTCCTTGCCATGTTCCTGCAATTATGAAACAAGTTGTCTATTGGAGAAACATGAGTGTATAATTTCAATAAAACATCCTAAGTAAACAGATGTAAGAAAGAATACTTTGAGAGCATAGAAGAGTATCATTTAAGAAATCTAGAAATTTAGAAAAATATTTCTTGGTTGTGATAAAATCTACTTATGGTGCTCAGTCATGGGAGACTGGGGCAAGAGCCTGGGAAGAACCCTAGACAATCACAAGTGCCTTCTTACCCTCTTTATTGCTCTCTGTCTCCTTAGGAATCTACAGTGGACTGAAAGGCAGATGGTCTTTGGCTTGATTCAATGTCCTCCATTTCTTAGATATGTAATCTTGTGAGTTACTTAATCTTTTGAGATGTTTCCTCCTATGAACATACAGTAAATGCCATGTGTTCTATCTCCCAACGCAAAATGGAGGTTAAGCCGAGATGATGTGGAGGGAGCATATACACATACAAGATAAAGGTCACAGATTCTCAGTCTTAGGTGTGAGGAACCTAAGGAACAACTGAAAAGATGGCCATGAGGCTTTCTGTGTATTGAATATAGAAAGCCTCTAGCTATTCTCTCAACAAGACACTCAATAAGTCTAATCATTTTCCTGTTTTTTGTCCTTCTCATCAGTGCAAGAGTGGAAGACTAGCATCAATTACTGAAGTCTCTTCCAGTTTTTATTTCTGAGAACAGAGTTAAAGCTCACTGGAAAAAATCTTCAGATTCCTGGTGCCCTTATTTAAATCTACCTCCTGGAGTGTAACTGGTAACTGTCTGAATATTACAAATTATGAAATATGAAATAGATATAATCATGAATATGTACATAAACATGTGAATATATATATTCATACACATATATGTAGTGTAATTGCTCCAACCAGGAACATCAGCCCAATGCCTGGAGTTTTTCTTTCAGGATTCCTATTTGGCTCAGTTCCAACATATTCCCTTAAGTTTCTGAAACTTGTTCCTACAAAGATCTGTCTTCTCTCTCTTGTTGAAATAAATGAATGCTGGGCCCTATGCCAAGCACTTGGAGGCCTCCTAACATTCAGCTATGACCTTTGGGGTGTGCCCCCTTTCTTTGTGACAACTCTGTGGGGGTGAAGAAAGGTTTGCAATTGCCTTATTGGAATTAAGGATTGAGACTTTAAGTATGAGCAGGACATTCTCACTCTGTCTCCACAATTCCAGCCACTGGGTCCTGGTGCATCAGTGTGTTGTCGAGCTTTTTTAAGGCTAAACAGAAGGACCCACATACTCTCACTCATCACCATTAATGTTCTTTCTCATCCTGAAGTAACCTATTGTGTTACAGAACATATGGTAGCTTAGTGTGGTATAAGGGGAATGAAGGTGAAGAAGGTTGTCATGAACATAGCATCATGTTGTACAGAGAGAGCCTAGCCATCTCTTGTTATTGTGACAGAAGGTGGTCCAGAAAGAGAAAGCCCAAGAAAATAGAGCTGGTTTTTATAGAAACAATATGTTCTGTCAACCAAAGAGTGAGAGGTTTAACCAAAGAGTACACATGGAGGGACCCATGGCTCTGGCCACATATGTGGCAGACGATGGTCTTGTTTGACATAAGTGGAAGGAGAAGCCCTTGGGCCTAAAAGGGTTCAATGCCCCAGTGTAGGGGAGTGCCAGTGTGAGAAGGCTGAAGTGTGTGGATAGGTGGGGGAGCACCCTCATAGAAGCAGGAGGAGGGGTGATAGGATAGGGCATTCTGAAGGGGTGAGCTGGAAAGGGAATAACATTTGAAATGTAAATAAGGATAATATCCAATAAAAATAAAATAAAAAGGAAACAAAACAAACAAAAAAAGTAAATGTTCTATAGTTCCAGGATTTAAGAGACAAGTTGACTCCTTAGGGAAATATAAGTGCGAAAAGATAAGCAATAACTCAGACATAAGAAAGAAGCCTTTTGTAGCATAGAAGAGGGACATGAAACAAATCCAGAAATACAGAAAATCACTTTTTGGTTGTGATAAAAATCTTCTCACAGTGACTTTCAAGGGCGCTTCTTGTTGTTCACAGTGTGTTCTTGCATTTGTCTCACAGTGTATTCACTCCAGCCCTGTTGGTGAGCCAGGGAAGTGACCTTCACCGAAACTGTCATATGGAAACACTCTGGAGGAAATAAAACAGACAGAAGTCACACAAAAAGGACAAATGTGGGTACATGTCACGTGTATTTGAGAAAAGCATAATAAACGGAGAGAACAAAGGTGTAATTTTTGGAATACTTTAACCTGTTATACAAAGCTTCAAACAAGGCAGGGTGGTATCTAAAGATTTTCTTAGACTGGGATGGTTTTGTTTGTTTGTTTTTTCAAAAAAAAAAGCATTTCATTTGGAATGACACTGGCTATCTGGTATAGCAGTGTATACTCTATCAGAAATATATATCTGAAGCACATTCTTTAGGCTATGAATATTTTGTTCTCTTTTCTATCAAAGCAGTTCTTCTCCTTTGCCCAATAGTCATACTTTAGTCTTTGTGTTATTTTAAGACAGCGCATCAAGTCATTTAGTCTGCCTCTCAATCTTGTTATTTAGATAAAGCTAAAGTTGAACTGATCATTTAGATTCTATAATAAATTGTTATTATTTGTGTCATACTATTTTCTATACCACACAAGAAGATTCATGAAGCAATTCTGTTAGTCGATTTAACTACATATCCCTGACGCCCCCAAATGATAATTGCTTTATAAACATTTAAGCAAGTGAATGAAAAAAGAAAACAATGACCAATGGTTAACATTCTTCAAAATAGTATCAGGGGCCTATATTCAACTTGATCCTTAAGGGCACATAGAGATCAGGAAGATTACAAAAGAATTCTGTCAATGAAAAAAAAAAGACAGACTAATTGCAAATTTGTGGTATTTTCTAAACCAATCAGAAAGCAGCAATAGAAAAGATGACTTAAAACTCTAAAGAGATACTATGTATAGGAAGAAAGAAAATATAAATATGTACTCACCATATTGATTGTACATAGACATATATGTGTGTATGTATATGTATACATATATATAATTAATAAAGATTTGAGAATATTTGACAAATTAAAAAAAATAAATGAAAACAATTGAGTTTGGAAGTCTATGGGCATCATAGAAGGGAGAGAAGTCCATAATATTTTTAAGCTTGTTCCTAATCAGGAAAAACAGAAAGAGCCTAAGAAGAATAGAAGTTAGAGCAAAGCAGATGTGTAGGAACTTTAAATAACCTATTAGAGAGAACAAGACTGCCTCCACTCCTTATAACTCTACTTGAAATGGAAACCTGTATCAGAGGCTGGAAAAACCCTCAGTACCTGTGGGGAAAGGGAAAAGTTGGTATGGGGTACTGTTCCTGTAAAGAAATAGAAATATACATGCAGGACACAAGTGTGCTAGAGAAGACCAGAGGACAGAGAAAACCTTGGTACTTAAGCCCAGGCATATGACCCAAAACAAAGACCATGCCTTAAGAAGTCACACTCCAGTAAGCTAAGATACTTGAAGCAATAAGTGGTAGAGACACTGCTAAAGAGAGGACAGTGAGCTTGCAAGACATAGCCCAAATGGATCTCAGAACCATTCTGCCATCCCAGCTATCTTCTCATGGGCAGAAGCAAAAGGGAAAATTGAAAACAAATAGAGAATTAATGCAAACCAAAACCAGAGCATCCAGACCAGAGAGAACATATCTACTGCATAAGCAGATGATGGAACATTCCAAATATCTACACCTAGATGTGAATTTCTTTTCACAGTGAGGTTTTAAACAAGGAGATGTAATTTTGATAGCCCACTGTAAAAAAAAATACTATTAAACAGATTTCCTAAGCAGTATGATGGAAATCTTAATTTTTCACCCTGTTTTTACCGTTTAGTTGGGTGATATCATATACAAGAAAGTTAGAGCTCTCGCAAGTCTAATTTATTCCTGTGCTCCCAGGTAATAGCAGCATAAATGTCAAACACACACACACACACACACACACACACACACACACATACATACGTAGGGGGGGAGAGACAGAATGGGGAGAGAGAGACAATGATACTAGTTCTGAGAACATAGCTCATATTTATTTGACAACCATATGCTACCTCAGTGCCTACCATCATTAAACCTATGCTAATGCAGTGTAGGGATTATGACATTTCCTCTTTGATATTGGTACAATACAAATAACTTTTTATCTATTTATGGGTAAATAACAACTATCCCCCCTCTTTGGAATACTTACTTTACCCAGTTTATAATAATGAGTATTTCTTTACTAATCATGCTGTACTGGGTGCCTAGTGGTAGTGACATAAGAGATTATTATCCTCCATTTCTCTATTTTGGTTGAACTCAATAGGCAGCTGAACTCAAAAATGGCTAATGGATACCAGCTTCAGGAATCCTCACCAGACAGAACAGTAGAAAATTGGATCCAAAAATGGTGGCCAGAAAGAAAGTCATTATAGGAGAAAATAAGGAGCATGCCACTTGGGCCACAAAGGAAGCATTAGCACCATCAAGGGGCAGAATATATGAGCCAAGGAAGTGCTAGGAACACAGCCTATAGGCAGGTCAGGATGAGAACATTAGGGCTGGAGATATGAGTAATTTCTGTGGGTGATTGGCCATGAGTAGCCTTTGTCTTGTACCTAGTCTTGGTGTGATTAAGACAGAGGAAGATTGTCTTGATATATACACACACATATTCATTTATGTATATATACATATTTATATATGTATATATATAGATGTATGAGCCAGATAAAGGACTTATTATTATTAAATTTGTAACAAACTTTCTAGATAGAATGGTTCTTTGGTTTGGTTTTATTCTTTAATATAAAAAATATCATAATATGTAATAAATTTTACACACACATATGTGTGTGTGTATATATATATGTGGATATATATACACACACATATATATATATATAGAGAGAGAGAGAGGAGGGGGAGGGAGGGAGAGAGAGACAGAATGGGGAGAGAGAGACAATAATAGTAGTTCTGAGAACATAGCTCATACTTATTTGACAAGTAAATTGGATATTGTGTATGAGGTAATTACCAGAATAAAATGTACAAAAATTCAACTGTGTTAATGATTTATACATAGACCCAAATTGTCCATTTGTTCTGTGAAAAGCTGCGGAGGACCTGTGTGATAAGAACTTCAAGTACTTGAAGGCAGGAACTGAAGAAGATATCAAAAGATGGAAAAATCTCCCATACTCATAAATCAGTAAAATTAGCATAGTAAAAATGGCCATCTTAAAAAGGCAACCTAGAGATTCAATGCAATCTCCATCAAAATTCCAACATAATTCTTTGCAGATCTTGAAAGAACAATACTCAACTTCATATGGAAAACACAAAGTCATTTTGAAAATAAAATTAATATTTCTAATATGAGATAAATGTTGATGTGTATCTAAGTGATGCAACTTTTATTTATTTACTAATTAAAAAATGTTTAAAGTCCAGATTTAGGAATTCTCATGAAAACTGTTGATATATATACCTTTGTTTTTATATTGGCACCAAAACTTCAAAATAGTGAGACAGAAACATTATTATAAGTGCATTAACCTAAAAGAAAATTACACTTCAATTACTAAATCTTAGATTATATATACATGCATATATATATATATATATATATATATAATCATATGTATATATGTATGTATGCATACACACAAAATAGCTATGGATTTCTGGGTACATATTTTATTGTAGATATACTTCAGAAATTTAAAGAATTATAAATTTTACAAAGACAAACCGGTAGAGATATTATTTAAAGTGCTTTTATTTGCATTCTCTCTTTTGTGTAATATTTCTCATTCAGTTGCTGACTTAATAGAAATACAGCTATCCACCAGCTCATCCTAAGGATCTCAGGGCTTGAGGAAAGTCATTTTCCCATGCAAAAAATAATACTGGTTGAATATGGTCATGCCATTATTTATAATGAGTTTGTTCAGGACCAGAGAGATTGCTCATAGATCAAACAAAACTGAGACACATCCATGCTAAAGTTCAACAGCCATATTAAGGAATTGGTCAGGCAATCAAATTTTTGCCACTCAATTATAAAACTATTATTAACCAGCTTTTATTTAAGCACCTAATAATAGAGTTTTAGCGGGAAGAAAGTGTGCACTTATTTTGAGCCAGATCTGGACTGCATTGAGGAATTGTGTCCTCAATAAGGCAGATTCCCCACCAATGATGAACTTAGCTTGTCATCTTTACTATAGACCCTCTCAGTAAGAGAGCATGGCAGTCTTATTGTTTATGGTTCCTCAAATGAATGTCATGCATTTTTCTGCAGTGCAGCAAAGTCATGAAAATACCGTTATGATTTAGCTAGGAAGTAGACAATGTCCCTCCAGTCTGCTTTCCTTCCTGTTCGTCCTTTGGATCCAAATGAAACAGCCTGGGGCCTGCAAGCCAAATGTGTGGAAACAATGGTCAAGGTGAGTGAAAATTCCTGATGCTGAAAATACCACACAGGAGAGGAAACAGAAGACACCAAGTGCACAGACAACATGGACAAGGTCATCCAGCCTTGAATAGCAATGTCATCCTCAGGTGCAAACTGGAGCCATCAGTAGATGTCCCTGGTGATACCTGACTAGAAGGACATCCCCATAGTGAGTATAAAGCATTTTTCACAGAGCTGTGAAGACTTTATATGCAGCCTTTCCTTGGGGGTTTTTGTTTGACCATACTCTCTGACATCCAGCAGTGAGGCCTGTTTAATTTGCAAAGTTATTTGTTGATCATGGAGAAGAATTAGAACTTGTGTTGGAAAGAAACACATAGGAAGCCAGGGTCAGTGCACTGTCTCTTTTGCTGGCCTTATTTGGCTCTTGGTCAAAGTCAGCAGAGCTTTGGACCACAGAAGAAAGCTCTGGTAGGACAGAAAACACTGAGGTCTTTTAACAGACAGTATAACCTACTTTGTAGCTTTAGAAAGTTTTTATGTATATGTGTGTGTGCATATATACATATGTGTGTATATACCATGTATATGTTTATATAACACAAATATCTGTATAAACATGTTATTTTATATTCTTTTCAATTCCTTAAAGTTCTTGGAAAATATCTACTATTCTATTTATAAGAATCATTGTCTCTCCACTCAGTATATTAAGAAAGGGAATTAAGGTAATGACCTAATTAACTATAGTTTCAAATTCAAGCATGGAACACTTAGTAATAATGTGGAAAGCATCTTGAATTGCCTCATTTGTGACATGCAATCCCTACAACTTCTACACATCACAAACACCACAATATTAGCTACACACCTTTAACAAAAAGTGCCACCTGAGGTTCTTTGAAAGATACTGTTGCGAGCAACAGTCTTTTAAAAAGGCGTTGCAAAAATTCTACTGTGGGTTATGATTGCTTTTTAGATCCTTCTAAAAAATCTACTGAAACATAAGGGTTTTCTCGCAGGAAATCACTTCTCAAAGCTACCAGGCATGTCAGTCACACCATGAGTTTATTTTTAATGAACATTTTCTCTTGCTTTTCAAAAACAAACCAAAAAAATAAAACCTCTCTTTTCCACTTTTCACCTGAGCCAACATGGTAAACACACATTAATGACTCCCTTTAGCTTTGTTTCTAAAGATATCATATCGATGAGCAGACACATAACATCCTTCGTTAGGTGGGTCATAAGCTGAAAGAGCTCTTTGATTATAATATGATGAAAGATTTATTAACAAACATGTATTCAGCTAAATTGTGGTATTGGCAGGTTTATGAGATTGTCTGTCCCCAGCTGGCAGGTGGGGCTTACAGACTGTTGTGGGAATGAAAACATCAGATCCTTTAGTGTAATACAGAATGATCTAATGACTGCCTGTCCAAGGGCTGTAACAAGGGCAGAGATGTCACATTTCTTTGGAACTGCCAGATTCAAAGATCAGAAAGATACATCCAAGACTTTGTGAAACAAAGATAAACTATAGTAAGTAATGTGAAATAAACTAGAACCTGATACTTCAAGCAATCTTTCTAAAAAACACTAGAAAGAAAGAATGAAGATGAAGCACTTAAGTATTAATAACTTTTGTTCCTTGGCAGATCTATGTATTCATATAATGTATTCTAATTGTTCCCTCTGCCAAACCCACTCTTGGGTCTTGCCTATGCTTGTTAGCCTTGATTCTTCGCTACCATTCCTCTTTCATATAGTCACGATATTTTGTTCTGTTTTGTGTCCCTCAGAGTTTAACTAGGGCCATCTGTTTGACCATGGGTTTGGTACTGTCCATTAGATCCTGGTCGGCTCACCAGTGGGCACACATCTTTATACCATGTCTTTCCTTCTCCCAGACTCTGTGATTTTACAATACTTTAGGAGTAAGTTACAACTCTAGTGAGCCCCTTCCCCATATGTCTTAGGGCTTCTCTTGCTGTAATAAGATACCATGACCAAAAAGAAAGTTGGGGAGAAAAGTATTAATTTGGCATTCATTGTTATTCATCACCAAACGAAGTCAGGACAGAAACTCAAATAGGGAAGGAACCTGTTGGCAGGAGCTAATGCAGAGACCATGCAGGGTGCTTTTTACTGGTTTGTTTATTTGGCTTGATCAGTATGCTTTTTATAGGTCCCAGTACTGCCATCCCAAGGATGGCACCATCCCCAACGGGCTTGACCTGTCTCCCATTGATCACTAATTGAGAAAATTCCTTACAGCCAGATATCATGGAAGCATTTTCTCAACTGAGGCTCCTTCCTTTCTGATGACTCTAGCTTGTATCAAGTTGACACACAAATCAGCTAATATAGCATCCTTAGCTACCTGTTGAATGAGACTGCCATACGTAAGCCCAGGGTCAGCAGTCTTAGCAGGTGAGGTTTCAGGGCTGTTGTGGATGTGCCCTGCTTAGCAGACCGCCTTTCAGAGTCTTTTTTCCTATATCCAGGTATGACTTTCCTTCCACCTCCTCTTCCTCAGTATTCCCTGAACCTAAATGAGTGTTATCAATCAATGTATACTGAAGGTTGAGTCCTCAACTATCTGTATTCTCAGCATCTTATACAATTGCTGGGTTTTTTAATATGTAATGATTATTAAAAGTTTAGAATACAAAATAAATTTCTCAGAGTGGATTTAAACCATACCACATAATGGAAAATCTGTTCATAAAATTATAAATTGGTAGATTATCAGCTACTTGAAAGTTAAGACTTGGACATTTCTTTTTATATTATAGGCAAAAACATGTTTATGTATTTTTAGACTTAGGGTTAGATGAAGACTTCTGGCACACAATATTTTTGTGAGCATTCCATGAATCAATATAGAAGTGTGCACCTAAAACACCCTAAAAAAGAATGCACAAATATCTAATAATGTAATGATACCATCTTAGCATTCCCAGAAATGCTGAGGTTAGTATGTCTTCTAAAGACTAAACAACCAATTAATCATATTAATTAATGCTTAATGGTTTAAGATTTTTATGATTTCATTTCTTGAAGTTCATTATTTTTCCTGGAGCTTGTATTCTTTTTTTGGCATTGTGTATTAAAGGCCACATACTTCCTTTCCTATTTGGTGCTTAATAACTCTATGTAACATGTGTACTTCCTAAACCAATGATTATAGATAAAAGTTGCTTTAAGACTGTGCCATTAAATTATTTTAACTGAACGTGTTGGTGTACACCAATTATCTCAGCCCATGGGGCACTAAGGAAGGAGTCTAAGGCCATTCAAAGTTTATAGTGAGACTTGCTTCAAAGGAGTCTAGAGAGAGAAAAGAAGAGAGGAAGGAAAGAGTGAGAGAAAGAAAGGAGACAAGAGAGAAGAATTGCTAAGGATAAAAGAGGAGGATGGAAGAAAAGAAAAAGTTATATATATCCATACATTTATATGTATGTATGTATATACATATATGCTTAAATATTAAATATGTTTAAATGCAGAAAGGCACAGCAGTATGCCCTTAGCTCTGGTAAGGATTCAGTGTCATTTAACTTTGCGTATGGGTATAGTTAGGAAAATATAAGTAGATCACTCAACCAGTTACTCATTAACAAAGTTTTCATTTTATCTCATATTTACTGATGAGAAATTTCAAAAGATTTTAAAGAACTTGTCAGTTTTCAGGTGTTAATAAGGATATCTGTCATCATAAACTTCAAGTGAAAATGTGACCTTGAAGTGGTACTTGATATCAAATGTTCTTGGAGTGTGCTTGCATGTGCAACAAGAAATCAATGTGCAGGTGCATGAATAATCTGATTCCATTTTCTCAGACTTTCAGACCCAGCTACTATACTCAGCCAGGTTCTATGTAACCTGTACATGCACAACACCACGGGATGGAAGAACACATTATAAAAATAGCAATTTCCAAACAAACTGCTTTAGCTAGCCATTTCATCATTTCATCAGTTAAGATGATCAGAAAGAAACAAATTGCTGGCATGTAGACATGTCGATACTGGGTCTCAGGGATGAAGTGCGTTCTCTGCATTCAGTTAGTGGTTTTATTCTTAATGGGGCTGGCAAGATAGCTGAATAAGTTTGCCACCAAATCTGATGACCTGAATTCTGTCTCCCAGGCCCACACAGTAGTAGGAAAGACTGGACTACTACAAGTTGTTCTCTGACTCTGCATGCACACTGGTATGCTTTTACACACACACACACACACACACACACACACACACAATCCATGAGTAAATGTAATGTTTAACTCAACAATAATTTTACTCTTTTCAGAGGATTAAGTGCAGAATCTTATGAAAGACAAACTATAAAACAGAATCACTGGCTCTAATCACAGGGATAGTGACATGGTTTCACTGGGAGCCATTTCCCTGAAATTATGATGGTGGCAACTGGAAAACAGCTGATTAGAAAAGGGATTTTTTTCTTTTATTTTAAGATGAGATAACTTCACTGAATAGCATTTGAAGAGCGAGTTCTATTTAGTGGTAAGAAAATTGTAGAAACTTTTACAAGGGATTAGAATTCTAAGGCAGGGCTGTTTGTGGGTAGGAGAATGAGGAAGGAGTCTGGAGTGGATGGAAAATGGCAATCCTGGAG